>JAAOAR010000096.1:0-83981 GCA_013395995.1 Fusarium pseudoanthophilum | reverse complement strand
GGCCTATATAGGCGGAAAAGTGTATATACAATTTGCTACAATCGGAGTTCTTTTTGGTACCATTATCAACTGTCCCCCAAAATGCATCTTCTGTGATATATGTGATCTTTGAAGCTATTGCTCTATGAAGTCCTCTGCACTGTCGTAGTCTTTGTACGGCTGATTGCTATTCTGCATGAAATGCGTATCACCAAATTGGTTTGCAGCAGATTAGTTTGATTTATGTCACTCTGTTGGTAACTTGGCTTCACAGGGGGCACGGATTTCGCTTTCAGCAGCTTACAGTGGGTGCCTGGGCAATGATATTGTCTTTGTACCTGCGAGGTGCAGAGCTCAGGCAATGCATATGACCTCATCACGCTTCTCCCAGGTTGGACACTCCCCATTATCTCCCCAACACCAGCAGTAGACGCCCCTGAAATTGGTGCGCTAGGAATACTGGGCTACAAGGTACGGTCCATTTTGTTTCCGAATTATCTGCCATCAATTCGCTGTGATATTACGCGAGGGCTGGTACCCCTTTTCCCACAGATTCATCACCCAAAATCTAAGGCCGAAGCACGAGCTACACGGGTAAACCTTTCCCGACTTCCTTCCAACAAGTCAACCCCAAGCACAGTTTTCTTCCTTCCCACTCCCCTCCCATCTTCACTCTCACTTCACCTCCACCTCACAACTTTAGGCCCACGATATCTCCCTGGCCATCTCTACTGACATCTACTTTGTCACAGAAGGAGTATTTGGGAGCATTCTCCTCTGCGGAGTTGGGCCGCACCAACCTTCTATCCGCATGGTCGGTGCCTCCTCCAAGCCCTAATCAAACCCAGGGCGGTCCCCCGTTTCCGTGCTCTCTTGACACTTGAAAACTACAAACCACCAACAAGCCATAAGCACTTCTGCTGCAAGTCGACAGAACAGGCCTTCGCCTGGGTAAGTTACTACCACTGTTTCCAAGCTTCATTGTTCTGTCTGCGGACCTCATCGTCTCCTCTACAAAAAGCATCTCGCTGACTATCTCGTGTTCTTCACAGCCGTGGCATTGGCCGCTTCCACCTCCAGATCACAATAGGATTTTCTCCTGCGTGCTACATCACTCCAGCCTTCGATTCTCCTTCAAAGGTATTTTTGCTTGCTTATTCTCCTCCATCTTCTTCTGCATATCGTGAGCGTGCCGTGGTCCTACGTTTTCCCCCTCGAGAGCAAGCATCACGAAGCCTCACCTGCACCTCAGTTCCTTTGTCGTTACTCCTGCAGCTGGTCTCCCAAGGTGTCTTGAACAGCGCTGAGTGGAGGGTGCCAGTTTCATGCTTTTTCAATCTCAGCACACTCTGAAATCCATCTCCATTCCTTGCAAATATCCGGATGCCTGAGCGTTGTGACTTCTTGGCAAAGTCTGCTTTCCTCTTCATGCCTCTCGATCTTGTTTCCAATATTGCAATCGCCAAGCTAACCTTCTTGATTTCCAAGTATCGCTTGCTTCTCTGGATCCTAAGCTCTGGATTCCACGACCAAATGCCCCGTCGCTGGTTTTCCGATCGGCTCCATGATGCCTGGGGGCGCGTGGCGGGTCGCCGTGGACGGCAAAGAGACCAAGGAAGCCAAAGCCCTCAATACTACGCGGAAATTGTGGCTACTCCTGACCAGAGCCCGGATAGGGCCAGCCACCTCCACCTCCGTCGAGGTGCCTCTCTCCCTGACCTCCTAGCCCGTGTCGCCCTAGGGCGTATTCCCCCACCGCTTCCTCTTGATAGCCAAAGCCTTTGGGACACTCCAGCACCTGCCATTTCTCCTGCTCAGTCCCAGTCAAATGGCGCTATCGGGCTTGGAACTTTCCTTGGGGAGTTGGAAAGAGAAGTATCCCGCTATGCTCAGCATTTTATCCCAACAGCTATCATTACGACTCGCAACACGGCATCCATCGACCAAGGGACTAGGGGTCAGCCCTGGATGCTTCCCGGCCAAGTAAGTTTCACTTCACTACAAGCCTCGCCTTCACAATGGATGACCCTTTAATCGTCAAGCGTGTGGCAGCACAAACATGTGTCAGCAATGTGAGCTGACAATGGAAATAGGATTTCTTCCCTGAAAGTCAGCCACTGGTTCCTAGCCATCTGAGAACCGGGTTGTTTTCGAGGTATGTCCGGCATACGCTTCTTCCTTCTTACCACGCTAATTGTGACTTCCTACAGCTCTCAACCCGAACATCGCACGCTTGAGCCATGCGACTGCTGCAGCCCAAAGGTCTTGTTTGGAGACTGGCGGGCCTTGACTCTCGACCCTCTCACACATACCTTTACTCGTCATGAATCTTTGGTATCGTCCTCTGAGCTTCACGGCCGAGACGATCTCAAGTCACAAGACAAAGCCTTCGCGATCCCCATCAATGTTATCACTAGTCAGCCAGGCTAGGGGCACCTGCTGCAAACATACATTGCCGAAGTTCACAGCGATGTCTTTGCCCTTCTACTTGATGTTCTCGTCTCCCCGAACGGACTGATTGGCCAAGAGGACGAGCTTAACCTCCCGCTGTTGCTTGCCACACTGTCATATGCTCTGGACCAAGGCATGACCCAGGAGACCAGGAAGCTCAAGAGAACTATTGATCGATACATCCCCCTCCGCATGTTCCACCACAATCCTCATACCAACGCACCTCGTCTGGAGTTTGAGTACTACGAGTTCCGTTCCGAGGAAGTCTACCGGGCCTGGCTAGTAGTCTCTCAAGATGGAAGACTCCGTGACTACCTCTCTCCCAGTGAGGTGGTGACTCTTTACGTCTGCTTAGTGCCTAATTGGTGTTGGTCCGGCTGCATTCACGACTACGACGATAAATTCATAGAAGACACAAACACTGCCTGGGCCCATATCAAGAGTGACCCTGGGAGTCAGTTTGAGCAAGTCTTTCAAAGTTTCTTCAACCGCACACGACTTGGTTTGCATTCCTGGACTGGAAGCAACGCCCCTAGTGGTGGAGACTAGATCTCTGTGACCAAGACCGATACTCACGAAGAAGCTATGCAAGCATTCGGTGATCAACCCCAAGCCCAACCAGACGGCGCTCTCACCNNTCTCGTTGCACTTTTCACTGGTGCTCCTGGGGGTTCGGGTCACAACCCAACGCCCGGGACCCAAGGTGCCCTTCAAGGGTGCTCTTGGTGACATGCGCGAGAACCCATTCAGGGTTCTCGTTGCACTTTTCACTGGTGCTGGCCGGGGTTCGAATACAGCCGAACGCCCGGCCTTGAGAAGAGCAACGCCAAGCTGCGAGAGATGAGTGAGGCACTCGACTCCTCATCTAGAAGTGACGTAAGTATTTTCTGTTCTTTATTAAATCAGATGATTAACAATGAACTTAGGGGGACGATGAGGCCTCATCAGATGAAGAGGCAGATGAGTCTAGCGTGCGTGACAACATCCGAGCTCTTGCGGCAGTCGGTTCTCGATGCACTTTTCACTGGCGTGTGTGAGGCGCGTGATGTGAGCCATCGGCTGTGGGTACTATCAACTCAAAACAACACTCTTAGAATGTACTTTTCACTGGCGGTGCTGGGGAGATTGTTGATGAGTCAGTTGAAGATTGGGGGTTTCACTGGTGTGCCGGAGGGTCCGGATTACGATCAAATGCGTGGAGGTCGAGATACACACTGTATTGTGCCCCCTTGTGGCTGTATCCAACATTTCCGGTAGTGCAGAACGTGATTCACAGAGAGACAGCTATGTTACCTCGGGTTGATTGATAGTTAAAGCTTATGATGTCTCAACAAGACATATCAAACCAACGCGTCGAACACATTCCAAGTACAAGCAAATTTCAAGAACATGTTGGTCAGATTTCGCATCCGTTACCTATCGATGTACCTAAGATTGGATTTCTATCATTGGGACTTTTCCGCATTCCTCTTCCCAAGTTCTCGATCATGTCACCCCTAGAATGGCTCGGATGCACCACATTGGTAAGGATCGCGAAACCCATATCAATAGTGCCGTGGAACAATAACAATGATCTATTAGGTCAAAGCGAGTACATCCAACTCACCTCAAAATCACATTTTCTGCTAGACACAGTATCCTGTTATAAACTTTGTGTTCCTTCTTCCAATGTAGTTCGCGCTTAGAAGATCATATCACTCGGCAACAGACTACAAGGAAATGCCACGTTCGGTTTTAATTGGGGCGTGGAACGACTCAAGATACTTTTCATTATCCCTGACTGACTTCCATGACGAAGACAGAGGCGTCTTATTGTCTTTTTGGGTGTCTGGCGAGTCTGTTCATCCATCGCTGTACATGTAGCGCCGATATATCGTGAGATTCTGTATATACTTTCTTTATCCTTGAGACTAATTAAGTTCAGACATAGTACCATCTACCAACCATAAGATTCTCCGGGACGCCACCCGTAATATAGGTCACTCTGTAATCGAGCAGGCCGCATCGGTTTCGAAGACTCGTAGTGTTCGTTATTTATGCTCTACGCTGCCTTACCATCGCTTCATACGCCTTCGTCCTGGCAATCCAGCATGTTGCAGGATCTTGTGATTCTTAGTCATGAATCATATGTGCAAGACAAGACTTCGCCTCCCAATGCTTTTCGTCGTAGGAATAATTGTTACAGGGTCTTGTCCCGAGTGCTCCCCGACACTGTCTTGAAGCTTAGTTAACCCATGAGAAAGGTCGAGAAGATACGATGAGGGCAACCTCTCATCTGTAATGCCAGCACCACCATAATTCGGGCCGCCAACGTGGCTCCTGGGACAGAACGCACACCAATCCATTGTCAGACACAGTTGCTCGATAATGGATGCTAGTTGCGCCAAGATATCTCGGTCTTGGGACAGCTCAACCGTAAGCCCATGTAGTCAAGATGGTTTCGATCGTCAGGGACAAGTGTGGCGTGTTTGCAGGTTGTCGGTTGAAAAGATCTTACACTCAAGGAACTAGTCCAAGGCGACTATGTCCGCAGGCTAGTGGAACGATCGTCACTGCGCACTGATCTTCTGTAGAGCGGGCTGAAGATACGCGGACGAGAAAGGAGTTTGTTCGGAAAGCGGCGCAACGCGGGCGTAAATGTTATTAATCACCTGTACTGGTCATGAGGTAGGCTTCAAGGGGTGCCGTCGTTTCAGTTGTAGGCCATAAAGTCTGTAGCTACTCACTTCATGTTAGCATCTAAGCTGTGACTCGTGGATTGCATGTCCAAAGGGATAGCTCGTCGCTCTCACTGTGATAAACCATGCTGGTAGACCTCTTGGGTCCTTCTGGTAGGGTCTTTGACTCTGAAGTATACAGTTCTTGGTTTTCTTGTAACGGAATAAATAGTCTGTGCGGTTCCTGACTATCGTGTCTCTGGTGGACTTCGAACAGGGAGGCGACCTGTCGTGACAGAGGCTAAGGTCGGGTGTCTTGCCTTGACAGACACAGAACTTGTCTTTAACCTTGGCTTTAGTTGTACATGGGAACTTTGAGGGGACATGCTATAATAGTAGAGACTCCAGTCTCCGGCCCGGGGCTCCTCGCCTGTATCGCCTCGGTCATTTCGTCGAGATGGCTCATCCGATAAGATTTTCGGGAGTTCGCTTGCTTCTCAAGCTGAATCGTCATGATATGTCAGACTCTTGCAGGTCTTCGCGCTGATTCTCTTTCTATTGCGATTATTGTTGGTCTTGGACGACAGTACGGAGTAGGGCCATTGTGTACACCACAGGGAGCATGCGGCGTTTCCATACTGGCCCCAGGCTATATGAGCTTGCTTCTTCGTAGTTTTAAGACGGAATATACGCGAGGATGTGGACATCAGGGGCTGTTCGCTTCTATTTTAATGTCAAGCAAGTCAGCAGAGCATGCAAACCAGATCCAGAGCAAATAGAATGGCAGAGTAGGCCTGTATTGATGATACACATGCGGAGAGAGGTCTGTCTCGGGCCTTGAGTGGCTCACAACAGGCGGCACGCGCAGTCTTGTGTGTTGAGTGAGCCGTGGCCTGCCTGTACCCAAATTCTGTAACCAGGACGACAAGTCAAAGGAAGCAACTGTCACTTGCTGGCGCGAGATTGTCGGGCTTGAAATGGCATGCGATTCATCTGACTCGGGTTACCAATGAGACGCCGTTACCGTTGTTATTCCATGAATTCTTGAATGAAAGAAAATTCTTGGTGTTACAAGTGAAGGTAGAAAGGAGTATTTGGCGATGCTGGATACCTACCTAGGTAAGTAGGGTAGGCAGGCCGTCAACGTTTGATTGCCATTACAACTGTTCTGGATCGCGAGTTTTCACGAATTACGAATTACTCAAGTGACGCTCCTTTGTGTATCAGTTAATTGATACAATCCGCTCTTCCAAATGGTGAGATCTCTGGTCAAACTTGGCCGGCTTGGAGCCTTGTGAATATAGTCTCTCTGTGCTCACTCCCTACCACAACCCACTACAACAGGTTCAACCTGTTATCTTCCGTAGTATAGTGGTCAGTATGCAAGCTTGTCACGCTTGAGACCCGGGTTCAATTCCCGGCGGGAGAGATCCAGCCACCTGTGATACACAGGCGATCATTTTTTGTATTTTTGCCCATTTCTTGCAGATGTCAGAAACATTTATTCTGACGGTTATTCAATTTTTGTGTGTTTGTTGGTTCTAAACTTGGAACAGTGACAACAGATCTTGGCGTGCGTCGCTGGGGTGTTAGGGTGTCCAGGGTCTTGCTGCGCTAATTACAGTTAGCTGATCGCAATGATCGACATTTATGCATTGGAAGTTTGCTGGACAAAGTCCCCCTGATTCATGCCTCATGGTTTGCTCTTAGTTTTGTTTGTCATGAGCAGCAATTGCCATAGATGCGGTCAAATTGAGCACAAACTAGATTGTTTTTATTTTACAGGCGAGTGCTACAAGTGTTGAGAGCGATTGGTGAGTGGTTGCAGCTTAGACCGATGGTTGTTCAATTTGGAGACATCACATACAATGGGCAATTGGCGAAGGTTGATAGAAGCAAACAAGTGTTGAGTATGTACTCTATCCAGGTTCTATGACCCAATCAAACGCTATTATAATGAATAACTTGTCATCCTCTAAACCCAATGACCTCGACTAAGAGGTTATGCAAAAATATGTGCTAGAAACATTCCATCATCAACCAGAATTTACTCGTCAGGCTGGACCTGGGAGTACATGCAGGCAACAGGCTTCTTAACCTTGGCGGCCTTGACGGAGAAGGGAACGCAGTTCTTGTTACCGCCGGGGTTGTCGATGCTGTTGTAGACCCAGACAGACCAAGAGGTCTTCTCGAGGTCGTCGCCGTTGGGGCAGGCAACGAAGCCAGAGCCGCCGTTGGTGAGGATGCCGTCCTTGTCGATCTTCCAGCCGTTGCGCTGGCCGTTCCTGGGCATGGGCTGAGCGCCGGTGGTGTAGCCGAACTTGCCCTGGCCCATGCCGGAGAAGTCGACGTAGGCCTGCTGGCGAGGGTTGCCGACGGAGTAGAGCCAGAGCTCGTCGCCGGCGAGCTGGAAGGTGACTTCGTTGTGGTGCTTGCCGTCGTAGCAGCTGGCCTCCTGCTTCTTGAGCTTCAGCTCGAAGGACTCCTTGTTGGCCTGGATGTAGCTGAAGTGGATGGGGCTGGCGGAGCGGAGGGCGAGACCGTTGAAGTAAGTGTACTTGGGAGTGGTGTCGGCCTTGGGGGCAGCAGAGACGACGCCAGCGGCGACGAGGGGAGTGATGAGAAGAGTCTTGATCTGCATGATGGCGGTTGTTTTGTGGTGTTGTTGTTGTGGTGGTGGTGGTTTAGAGTGGTGGAGTTGAGGTTGAGAGTGTGAGTGATGAGTGAGTGAGATAGTGTCTAAAAGAAGACAACATCGAGAGTCTTATATACATATCCTCTCCCCTTGATCGTCTTCATCTCGCATCGTCATAGCTGAGAGATCGTCTTCGGCAGTTGCCCCAATAACGGGCTCTAAGCCCCAGCCTCCAGTCCGAAAGGTCCGCGGTGAGGACTGAGGGGACGGACGCTGGTCGCCCGCCTCGCGGAAGAATAGAGAATACGAGGTATCTCCACAGTCCACTGCAACTCAACAATTATCTCCCTGAAATAAATCCACTGCATCCCCATAACGCATTGAGAGCTCAGGCGGTCGAGCCGAGAAGCCCCAGGCCCAGGCCCCCAGAAGCGTTGCTGGACATGGCTAAAATTGTAAGGATCAGGCCAGCCATGGAACGCCAATTGACACCAACGCTAGGGATAACGGCAGCCCAAAGCAAGCCACCCGTGACCAGACCCCAACCCCAACCCCAGGCCCAGTCTAGCCAGTCCAAGCCAGCAATTGAGCTGGAGTTCTCTAAAATTAGCATCGTCCGGCCTTTTCTAGAACCTATCGTTCGATGCCGAGGCACTCAATCTCGCCCTAGCTAATGCGTGGACCCTCCGTGCTTGGCTACAGACCCGACGTCATAGTCTCGATCCCCAAAGGCCTAAGCGAAGCTAAACGGCCCTGACCAGTGACCATTTGCAATGGCATTGGCATTGACCTTGTCTCTGGGCCATCGCCTCAAATGGAGCTCCTCGTAAATGCGAGCTTCTTCATGCAGAGACACGTTGGCCAAGAACGATAATTCAGGTGAAATACTACATTTGCTGTGATGCCGAGTTCCGCTATTCTGTTGATGTTGATAAAAAGTCGGAAATGTTTCTTCATTAGGGGGTGGAAGCCTACCCGGAAATAATAGCCTACGTTAAGGCTCTAGGTTAGGAGCAGGAACATTCCGTCATGATCAGTCACTCAAAGTCTGCCAAGGTCAAGCCCCATAGAATAGTATCTCGACATGGGATGTTCCTCGCAGAATTGTATCTATTTGTGGCTGAGCATGAATAGGAGAATAGCGGTTTCTCCGCTACGGATACAGCGACGGTGAACAACATCCAAGGTTCAGAATGCCATACAGTGGAAATACAAGGACGTTGGCAGTGGGCCATACCCAGTTTCAGCTATAGTGCCCCAGATTATGAAGTCCGATCCTTGGACTTTGCTCTTGACGCTCTTGACGTGGTATTCCAAGCACCTGATCTGCAAAATCTAACGAGATTGGACAGGATAATACGAGTTCAAGTGCCGATCAGTCCGTATTCAACGACCACTGTTAACATGATGTTGTCACCATTCTGATATCATTGATTGAGTTCTTTTATGAAGTGACAATTAAGTTTTTAACGTTGCATTATTCTAAATACAGATGCTCATCCTTCAATTCGAATGGAACAATACTGCTAAATTAGGTGCTAACTACAGAGTAAGGTAATGTTGATCCGGTAACAAGTTGCCGTGGCTGGTGGATATAATAAATAATTGTAGCTTTACTAGGATAGCCTCGCTATGCGGCTATACTGAAACGTAATCAAGATAATCAAACCTACTTATGCTTTGTTCAAGAATAGCTCTCATAACGTTTAGAGCAAACTGTCTACTTGAACTATCGTCAACCAATTCTAAGCTCATGATACAACCTTCACCAAAATAACATCGCCGTAGCTGTACATAATTCGATTCCCTTCCAATTCTATACCAACCCTGCCCCAGCAATGCCAGCATATGGGACTATCATAGTCACATCCCGAGGCAACATTGAGAGGCAGCCTGCAGCCTCTCCTTCTCTCGTATAGTGTCGATCCAACAAAAGCAAACTTCGCTTCGTGAGATCATTGTCGAGCCAAACTTTCGGCCGAGTTTTCATTCTTGCTTTCATGATGAGGATGATCTACGCTCAGGCGGTGGCAAAGACTTACACCCAAAGCGCGCCAATCGTGGGGTAGACCACGATGCACACGATTTCTTCAAAAGGCACGTTACATCTCTTGGCATTGGAGATCAATCATCACAGTCGATCATTGAGGCTTTGGAATGGCAGAAGGTGCCTTACTCGGGATAGGTTCTGGACAATGCAAAGGAGCTCATAACAACGAGAGTCGTTTGGCGCCGCTGCACTCGTCAGACAAACGCCACTGAAGATTGAATCACATCAAGATATTCATCTTGTTGAGTATATTCGATGCTGAGACTTTTACTACCAGAGACCTTTAATTGTGGAGGGTGCCGCTGAGTATGAGATTCACGGTTTGATTGCACCCGGAACATCCAGCATCAAGAACATACATCTAAGCCACGCCGAGGTCTCCGGATCGACATATTGCATGACAATCAGGGCCACCAAAGCTCCTGAAATACTCAGCATGCCTATTGGAGGGCTGCGACAGAATTTTGGGACGGTACAGTACGAGGTCCCAAGAGCTTGGGAAGAATTATTCTTCAGCACAAACACTTTGACAGTGTTTGAGCCCGACATGTCAGATTTCGATTCATATAAGGCAAAATGAGAGAACGATCTGAAGGAGGATCTGGAGCAAGGAACTGGCGAACAATACCAGCTTGAGAAGAAGTCAAATAACATCCCCTCTATATGAATATTCCAAAGGAGAGATCTACAGACTCGATTGTCACATTGAAGAGCCTTACATTCAAGAGAAGCAAGGCAAACCTATGTAGTGAACAGGACAATCTCGGACGTTGCTAAGATTTACAGAGGCTATGAATTGAAACCCAAAGACGAGCCCTGGCCACGGCCAGAGCGGAAGCGTGAGTTGATCTATATATATAGTATACCAAGAGCAATATTTGAGTTTCAATTAACAGCCAGTGTGTAGATGGGCTGCCTCACTAACACGGTATTTCTTGCACAGCAAGAATATCCCAATTACATCCAGCAATAATCTAATTTTCAGAAAGTCTTGAAAACAATTTACGTATGAGGCGAAATGAGGTTGACATAGACTATATCCCAAGATAGTGGCAGTCTAACTGAATGAGGTATATGCGTAAGCACACTCCATAGATCTCTTATCTCACTCAACTACAATTAAACTTCTCAACCTCGACTATCCCTATACTATCAAGGTTCCTGATTGGATCCCCAAATCCATCTCTGAAAGCAATACCTACATTTCACCACATCCAAACATGACAACATTCTCATCCATTCCCCCTTACATCCTTGGCGGCGCTTGTGTCAGCCGTGGGATAATGGCTCTCCTCTCGCCACGAAAAGAGTACGGCCACGTCGGTCTTCTTCTCGAATCTAGCAAAATCGGCACAGAAGGTGGCTCTGTTTCACCTCTGATGTACTTCAAGGGTCTTCGTGAGGTATCGTACGGCCTTACGCTGATGGCACTACAATATCAAGGCAATGAGAGCGCCGTGACGACGTTTTCTGCGATTTTGTCGATCGTGAGACTTGGTGATGGATTGGTTGTCTGGATGAATGGCGGTGATGAGCTGAGATATAAAGCTGCTGGTCATTGGATTACAGGACTGGGTTTTGCTGGATGGGTGATTTGGAGATTGAGTTACTAGAATGCCAAAGCTGGAGCAGAAGTCACATTGGCTTGCAGGTATGGGCACAGATTGGTCCTGAAGGTTAGAAAGGTTGCAATGTTTCTAAACACGGCTCAGTTCGGCGATTTTCTGGATATAAATTAGTGTCTATTGTGTCTCATATGCATTCTTCCCGAAGTTGTGAACACTCGCTAAATTATTCTGCAGAAGACGTGCTACGACTACCGAAGGCATTCATCTAGAGTTTCTAAAGCTATTTGATCTCCACATTTGGACTGTCTTTAGCTCTGCTTCTTATCAAAGCTGTGGACTAAGAAATAACCCCGATAGGACAGGAACATCACCAACTCGAGATCAGCTGGATATCCGGCTGCGTGCCCTTGACGAACCAAGAACTGGTATTTCTGGCCAGATCAATATTTTAGTTATAGTAAACTAAGACCGTGTGTCACAAGGTTTGTGGCTGCGATATGTATCAACGTCAACCGCTCGAGGGGTCCAAAAACGGGAGACCAGACGAGTTGCAAAGTATGGGTACCGAAAATGTAGAATGGCCTTGATATGCAGCCGCTAATACCCTTACACATATATGGGAGCATTTCTGATGCTTCATCTCGAATCGTAAATGTTATCTTCGAACCTTTGACGGCCTCCAGTTGGCAGTGACTCGACTTACATGCATCCAGACGGACACTTCCTCATGATACCAGCACGATTATCTCCAGGCTTACTTCCCTGTGTAAATTAAAATCTCAATTGAGATCGTAAGGTCTTTTATTTTGTATTATTTGAGATACGGTAGCCGTGAACGAGGTTGTCACCGCTGTAGGTCGCATGACAGGATGCCTCATGGGTTGACAGCCACGCGACAAATCTATTTATCTTTATTGCTGCGTGGGAAGCACCATCTATAAACAAGCACCGGGCGATATTTACTTGCGTATGTGGGCTCTTTACAGCTACGAAAGAGAATGGCCTTGCTTTGAACTTCACCGGGTGCATTACGAAGCGATGTCAACTGTAGGTCTGGATCAACAGAAGCAGACCAGGATTTACTCCAGCAATTTTCCACCAAGAGAGTAATTCTCTGTAGATTTATCAGCCATAGGGTCTCACCTTATGATCGCGCAATAGTTGATGTTCGGCCCTCAGTGCAGAGTTCACATGTCCTGAATAAATGACGCACTCATTCATTGCCAAAGCCAGTATGTGCCAGTCTATTTACGACCTTTTTTGTTTTCCAGAATACATTTAAACCATCATGATCATCTCATTCATGTCTCTCCGCTTTGAATTGTGTTCCCCTCCCTTGTTCATTGGTATCACAAAACCCTACTCCGGTCCCCAACACCAAACCACATTTTACTCAGTGCTCAAGTTCCACAGTCCATCGCCCAAGTAATGCGCGTCCTCAATCACGGGTCCCTTACCCTTGGCCTTTACCTCCTTGGTTCCCACGACCAGTGTTCCCACAGCGCAAGCCTCCTCCTTGCCCTCAGCTATGACAACCACAGGCTCACCCTTGACAAGCTCTCTGCTCCATCGGCCCTCCTCGTCCATCTTCTGATCCATCTCCTTTCCCTCTTGTAGACCCTCGGGGGCACCATCAGCAGGCAGTCTGCCTCCTGGGGAAGTCAAGCCAGGGGCCATGAGAGTAGCACCTGAGAGGACGAAGCGAATAGCGCCACGGTCTATGCGAATGCTGGGAAACGCTTGAGGGAAGCGGTGTACGAGACGTAGGTGAGGAACGAGGATGCCAGTGAGGTCCTGTTGGTAGAAGAGAGGTGTCGAGTCGAGAACGTAGAGGGTGTTGCGGTCGGTCAGCTTCATGCTTGAGAGCGAGGCCTTCTTGGGCAGGATCTCGTCGATGTAGGGGTTGAGAAGAGGATATGTGTCGAGAAGACCCTGACGAAGGGAGCGCTGGACGGATGATTTGAGCTTTTGCTTGGGTGAACCCTGGATTCTGGTCATGGTTAGATGAGAGCTTTGAGAGGTTTCATGGCGGGGGAATGTACTCTTTCTTGAACATTGTGGTGGTTTAACGGCAGTGCCGAAATAAATCTAGTAATGAAGTTGAGCTATGTGGTATATAGAACAAATAAACAGAAAATGGATGGTAGAGAAGCTGGACTTGTCGTGTCGTGTCGGGTCGTATCGTGTCTTGGTGGGGTGCTTTTGGTATGGAAAAGTCAAGTCGACAAGTGCCCCGCGGCATCGGTGGCGGGGTAAATCTCGAGATGCAATAACAGAGGCACAGCACCAAAGTCTCCAAAATAAGTACCATCACAGAACACGCGATCACAATTAATAGACACAACGGAAATGTTATAAGGGAAATTAATGATCCTGTTATTCTCTTGCGCCTTCGCCATTGCAGGCGAATCTTGTTCCCATCATTATCGTACATAAAACAATGCCCCTCCTTTTGGTGGAGGGGTCAAGTCAACCAAGCACCGCCAGATCAGCCCTTGACGACATGTGAAACAGTTCCGTCATCCTTGAGGTGAACGTTGAGTCTATCCTCCTTGAAGTCCTTTGTGACCATCATTCCTGGCTCGATGATGCGTGTCTCCTGGGGGAGGTCTCGCTTAGCAAAGACCTGTTGGTCAGCGTTAGCAGCGTGTTTACATAACCTAGAAGTCAACATACAGTCTCGGTCGATGTCTCTTCGTCGGAGAGCTTCTTGCCGACGAGCTTGTTCTGCCACTCCTCGGCCTTATCGCCGGATGTTGAGTTGATACCAGGAACGACAAGAGGCATGATGGGCGTTGTATTTGTTTTGCGTGAGGGTGGTGGGTGGTTCGAGAAATGTAGTCAGGTCTACGGTGCAGAAGAAAGAAGATCAAAGAGTCGGTTGCTCCCTTTTATACATAAAGCTTGAGTGCAATCATTGCATTACATAGGTACGAGGCAAAAGCAGGAAGCTCACGCCAAAGTTGATGACGTAGACTCACATGGCTAATCCCCAGATTCAGCTCGATTGGCTACGCGTCGGTTACTCAAGGGACAAAGCATGACGTGCGTGTGCAAGAGGGGAAACGTTTAAAATCGATCAAGATCTCGGGCATATCTAATGTCAATTATTTGCTGGTGAAATGATTGACAAGCGATGTGTCTTGGCATTAGAATTATGCTTTTCTGTCAATCTCAGGCACAGGCAGAGTGGGAGGGCACTGACCACTACAAGTGCTGCTCGGCATTTTGAGCCCCTGAACATCACCTGTATCTTTAGCGGGACATACCGATGAGATAACACGATGCAGACGGAAAGTATCAAGATGTTCTGTTTGCGGGCACAAGGTTTGTTGGGACCTACATAGAATCAGATACTCATGCAATGCGTACGATAAGATCAAATGCTTGTTAGCTTTGCTTATATATTGGAAGCTTTCCAGCATTGGTCTTTAGGGTCCTAGCTCATGATGCTATACTGACATGTAATTGTTCCAAACTTGGGAGAGCCCCGCAATGTTTGTAAAGCGATGGGCAGTTATTGAGATATTTCCTCTTTTTCCTCTCTCCCTCCTACAACTTGATCATCTGGTAGTGAGATGCAGGTATTTGATGGCGTCGGGATGCGCGACAGGGTCCATCTCAGCTGCATGATGCCTATGTACATGGATGTAAGCAGAGCCAGAGGCAGAGTAAGCTCAGGCTATTGACCGCTTATACAACATCTGCTCTCATTCTGTCTAGAGGTTTGTTTCTCCAATCTGTAGTCCATATTGTGTTTATCATGATACCAACTGCTTCTCCAATAAAGACACAAATACATGGCAATTGCAATGAAGTCAATCGAGATGTTCTCTTTGATGCTTCACCCCACAACCGTCGTCGCACCAGATGTAAAACTAGGCGTCGATTGGTCGCTGCACCGCCATCCTTGCCAGCTGTGCTGTTACATACTCCGTAGTTATCCGCTCTTTCAGCCACTTCAATCAGCGCTTGCGGGAAGACATGGCAAGGCTTGGGCTTACGTAGGTGGGTGGTTTGCGCAAGGAGAGCCCGAGAGTCAAGTTTCAGCATGATTGAACGACAGTGACAACTTCTTGTGACACTCCGTACATCTTTGGTGTAGAAATCAGATTCTTCTTATAGCAATGTATGTAGGTAAGCAAGTCTCGCTTCTCTTTGTTGATGTTTGTCTTTGTCTTGAATCCAGCTCAACCCAGCTCCAGTGCTGGTTAGCGGGTTTAGCTAATAAGTTCCCACCCGTGATCCTGCATCATCAGCATCAGCCGTCATCTGAGCACGCATTGGCATGCATATTGATGATATTCGTTCTCGATGGACTCGACGGCAACGTACATACAGATAATACCACTCCAAGTAGTTAGCAATATCACCAGTTCTGCACCCAAAACTTGACAGCACTCACAGCCCTAACATCTGCAAAACAAAGAACAAGGCATGGACCCTCAATCTCTTCTCATGTCCTATCCCCTTTCAGGTATAGTCAATTGTGGCTCAAGGCCTCTCACCCCCGTCTAGAAAGGATCCGTCTCCTCGTCTCCCCTTTTTTTAGCACAAGCAACGCTCTAAAGATCCCCATAATAATAACAAGAGCCTGTAACAGCTGCCAGCTTTGCAAGTGGCCAGTGGCCAGTAAGCAGTAGCACTGCCAGCCAGCCCAAAGGCCGCCTCATATCCCCTGCCTCTCTCTCACTGCCTCTGCCTCTGCCTCTTAATTTTTTACTCTCCATTTCCAAGGACCCTCCCTCTCCCAGAGAAACCAAGGTTCAGCCCAAAAAGAAACGGACGGATAATCCCTTCCATTTCCCATCCCATTCGCTTCGTTTCGCTTGCTCCCTCTCCTTGTTTCTTCCTCTTTTTTTCTTCCCTATCATTCCCCATCAAAACCACCAAACAAAACCCACCCTCCCCCAACTTCATCCTCTCTCCCCTTTTTGGATTGAGCGTGTCTTGGTTTCAGGCGCCCAATTCGTATTCGACAACAGAAATTACAGAGCTTGCTGGGCATCCTCTTGATCGAAACCTAATCTCCAAAAAATAAAATAACGAAAAAAACCGTTGAACCCGTTCATCATGCGCTTCTCAACCGCCATTCTCTTCGCTGGCAACGCCCTTGCCGCTGTCCAGCAAGAGTGTCTCGCCAACCACCACGAGGACCTCGCTGCCTTTGCTGACTGTGCCAACAAGGGCGCTCTCTCGTACTGCCTCGCCAACCTCAAGGAGACCGACGAGGCCGCCCTCAAGAACTGCTACACCTCTGCCGGCTGCTCCTCCGACACCGCCGCCAAGGAGGCTCACTACACCTTCGAGCGATGCTCCGAGATCGCCAAAGCCGGCGAGCTCAAGAAGCGCTACGAAGCCGCTCCCATGCCCGCCATCATCCCCCGCGTCGAAGCCGCCGCTGCCATTACCGACGGCCCCAAGGCCACTGGTGAGCTCAAGAAGCGTGCCGCCGATACCTCGAGAGGAACCGACTGCTACACCACCTTCAAGAAGAGCACCGAGCAGTGTGATCTCGAGACCGTCTCGGATAAGACCAAGACCGCCACTTGCTACAGCACTGAGATCAGCACCAGCTCGTGCCGCGACGAGGTCATCTGCACAACCGATTCCTCCGCCGATGATATCTGCATGACCAAGAAGGAGATGGATACCGCTGGCATCATCATCGCCATCGTCTTCGCTGCTTCAGCCGCTCTTATGCTCGGCTACCTCACTTTCATGTGCTGCCGCGACCGTAAGGAGCAGAAGCGTCTCGTCGCCAAGTCTGAGGCTGTCGCCCTGGCCCGTGCCGCCACAAAGAAGCAGCGCGCTGCTCAGCGCCAGCCCCTCATCCGTAACGCCTCGGGCCAATCCGCCCCCGGCGCCGGCAACCCCTTCCAGGACCGAATCTAGGCGGATCGGTCTCTTCGAGGGAGGGCTACGGGAACGAGGCAGCTTCATCGAGTCTCCGAAGAGTATTCATTTCAAAATTGAGCTCTTGGGCTCGCCATGGAGCTGCCTCTTTCCAAGCACTCGCCATATCTTTATAATGCCTGTGTGAATGCCAGCGCGGGGGAAATATCCAAGGCTTGGAAATCTTCGAAGCCAAGGATGAAGTGTTTTTCGATACCTTGATATCAGGCCCGGAGGGGAACAAACCTTACATGACATGTTTGAGTATTTTGGAGCAATGGGAAAGGATAAAGTCTGCAACTTTGGTGCGCGAATGTATCTATTCATCTACCTTATGAAATGGGGACGGTCACAGCTAGACGTTGAATTAAAGTATTACGTGTGCTTCCATCTGGCCTCTCACATGCTGTTCATCTCGTAGCTTTCCACAAAAACGGTCACACACGGCACATAACTACTCGCACTGGTACATGTCGAGGTAAGAGGTGTGATGGCTGAAAGGTTATGGCCAACACAAGCCACTGGCGTTGGCAAGAGAAACGGCCAGGTTTGGCTTGTACTTCGAGGCTAATTGTTGTGGGCTGTGTTGGTCAATCATCGTCACGAAAATTATTCACATTCACAAGCTAACGACACGCATTGCAAGGAATCAGCCAGGGCTGATGGTACGTATGATCCGCTGCTTGAACAATACTCTTTCATTGAGCTCAGCGCTTTTTTTACGCTGTAGATTTCCTCATCGCTTTCCTTCCAACTGCAACATTTGGCAGCAAATCGCACCTGGGTATCCATGCAACATCTTCCTCTCGACTATTGTCTCAACTATTGGTAGTATCCCGAATATACCTTCACATGAAGAAAATGAGCTAACGCGTTGGACTTAGCCGTCTTCCATTGATGAAGAATGCCATAATCTCATGCTCTCCGCTGGTGCTGTCTCAGTGGGCCAATCAGCTATATTGGAATTCACTCCAAATCTTTAGATTGTGATCCATCAACTGAAGGATCAAAACGATCAATGTCAGATACGTTCGACGAACCCCTCATGTGTAAAGACGACCTCCCTCTTTTGTGACCTCCTAGCAAAGTGATAGGCTGATTACAACTTGCAGAAGGTTCGGGACCCAGAGGGGTGCTATCTCGCACCAGATCTCTGACAGACAAGGAATTCCGGCTAGTTTGTCGACCCGCCTCACGCTGCAGAGACTTTTCCTATATTCCCCCTCGCAGAGTTGCTTGACCGGCCACCGGGCTACCAATCTCACCTGGAGCGCCGACGGCTCGATAAAATCCATCATTTAGATCGGGTTCCCATCGGACGGCATGGCTAAAACCTCCACCATTCTGTCGTATAACTAGCGTACCGCCTCCGTTGTTGGGGTTTCCCTCGGTGTCGCAAAGGTTGATGAGAATAGCTTCTGAGATACTGTCGCCTGATAGTGCCTCAATTCTTGACTTCAGGATTGAGAGGTCAATGTAACCTTCTTGGTCACCCGAGCCAGCGAGTTCCTGGCATGCCTGGCAGAGCATTGCGCGAAGTTGGGGGAAGCTAGGGTGTGACGCGGTTCGAAGAGAGTTGATTGCAGGAACAGGAGACATGCCAAAGCCAGGAGGTGCACTTGGTGCGCCCCAGACAGGATTGTTGAGCCCTGGAGGAGGCAAAGGATGACCACCGATGCCAGGAGGGCCCCACGGATTGGGTGCCAGCGGAAACGCTGAAGCCAAGAAGGGACTCGTGGTATAATCGGGCCTTGGTCCAGGCGGTTGGTTTCGCACCCCCATAATTCCTTCGACTTCGAGCGGCTCGTCATCTTCCAACAGAGCCCGACTACCCAGATGTGCAGTTTCATCTTCCTTGTCGTCAGATGAGCGGCCAAGATTTATGCTTCCAGGACGCCCAATGGGAGCAGGTCGACCAATGGGTTGTGCTGGGGTTGGTGGCGCGTCAAATTGGAATGAACTTTGGCGATGATGTGTTGATGGGGGCATGTCCGTCGGTATCGGGAATCCATTCATGTCAAATTGATCGACTCCTGGCTGTGAGAAACCTGGTGGTATCGGCAAGGGAAATCCACGTCCAGCTGGCCCATTCATGCCAGGAGGAGGCATCATTGCACCAGGGCCGTGTCTAAACGCTGAAAATCCATCCTGTGACATGCGATTGGGAAAACCCGGTGGTGCGGGGTGGTGGTGCAATCCTGGGGGCGGATGCATTCCCATAGGAGGTATCTGGAAAGGAGATTGTCCTGGCAGTCTCGGTTGTCCATTTGTTGGAGATACCGAGTGAGAATGCTGGGTGCTTGCGCTTCCGTGGCGCTGGCCAATTAGCCCAGGGCTCATGATAGGTGTCATGGAATGAGGTGAAGGGTTTTGACTAGTAGACGAAGCTGTAGCGGATTGCGCTCCACTGTCTTGCTGCGAGAGGGTCCGAGGTCTTATGGGAGTCGGTGCTTTGGACATTACAGGAGTGGCGACTGGGATTTTTGGCGAGGCGTAGCTTGCAGGATTCGAAGGTTGTTGTGGAAGAGCTGCCGGAATCGGTACGGGATGTTGGGAACCACGCTTCGGGATTTGGATTGGTTGTGATGATTGACTTGCCGCCTTCTGGGCAGCTGCCTTCTCCTCCTTCAACTTCTCCTTAGCTTCTCGAGCTGCTTGAGCATCTTTCTGAGCTTTTGCAGCACGGGCTTCCTTGTCCCGCTTGTCGCGCTCTTGCTTGTCCTTCCGCTCCTGCGCCTCGCGCTCTTTCTCCTCCTTTTCCTTCTGTCGCTGTTCTTCCCTGAGCTTCTTCTCCTTTTCCTTGGCTTCGCGGGCCTTGCGGTCTTGTTCGGATCGCTCCTGAGCTCGGCGTTGTCTCTCTGCCTCCTTGCGTAGGCGAGCTTCTTCGTCGGCCTTCTTCTGCGCCTCCTTTAGCTTTCGTTTCTCTTCGGCCCTGGCTTTTTGTTCAGCAACCCGTTGCTTCTCAGCTTCTAGCCGAGCAGCGTCTGCAGCAGCCTTCTCCGCCTCTTTACGCGCTTTCTCCTCGGCCAGTGCTTGCTTCTTCTGTGCAGCCCTGTCCTTCTTCTTCTGTGCGTCTTTGGCCTTCTTAGCTTTCCTCAATTCGGATTCTCGATCTTCGGCCTCGAGTTCTTCTAGCAGCCTCTGCTGACGCTCCTTGGCGACTTTCTCCTTGTACGCCGAGAGAACCCTTTGTTCAAACATTCGGGCGGCGAATATCTGGAACATACGTCGGCCTTCCTCCATTCGTTGCTCCTCCGTCATTTGGTCCTGGCAGCAACACTCAGTATGGGACTGGGATGGTATCACAGAGGGGTTTGAGTATACCTCTTCCTCCTCATACTCCTCATCCTGACTATCATCAAAGTCATCTTCCTCGTCCTCTTCTTCGTCGTATTCGTCTTCTTCAGGAGGAGGATGATTATGTGGATTGGAGTATGAGCCATTAGGGTGACCGTAGCCCCTTGAGAAGTGTTCGCGGGCGTCTTCTTCCCGAGCCATCCTACGTTCGGCAAGCTGTTCCATCATTTCGATAAACCGCTTGCCGTCGTTTTTCAGGAGGTCATCCGCCACGGTGAGAATACCACCTAAGTCCATGTTACCATATCTGCGGAGAAGTGAATCAAGAAGCTGCGTACCCTTGACTTGGAGGCTGTTGCCAAACGTCAAGAAATCGGCGACGTCCCGTTCATGTGAGTTTTGATATTCCTCGGGAGGTTCGTCGTCGCTGTAGTCATCGTCCTCCACTTCGTCTTCACTGTAAACCTCCTCCAGCTCGTCCTCATCTTCGTCGTCTCCCACATGTTCGACTATTCGACCGCGCGATGGCGGGCGGTTGGTATAACTTGATGGCAGTCCCCGGGGCGGTCTTAGAGCGAAATCTCGAGCCGATGGTAGCATTGGTGGTCCCTCGCCTTGGTTTGCGAATTGTTCAAGTTCCAGATAATAGGCATCGTAGAGGCCTTCCAGTTCTTCCTCGATTGCATTTCGCTTCCGTCCGCATACAGTGCAGCTGCATGTATGCTTCTGTTGCTCCTTCATCTTTTTCAGAACAGCATCCTTCTCGACTTTGACCAAGGATTTCCGCTCATCTTCACCCAATCCAAGCCAGAACGCTTTTATACGCTCGCGCTCCTCTTGATTGCTGGTGCTCCATATCTTATCGCGTGACATTCCAGGGCCTTGCGACGAGTGCGATTGGGGCTCAGATTCAACAGTTTCGGGTACAGGTGATGTAGGATCGGCATTCCCTCCCTTCTTCTTTTTCTTCTTGTTCTTCTTCGATTTTGAATCCGAAGTGGGGTGTCCGTTTGTAGTTGGGCCTGTTAATTCGCTCGCCAGGACATACTCATGCTCGTCGTCGCTTTCGACCTCTTCGTGATCGGCGGGACCGCGGCCTGAGGTAGACCCAGTGCGTGCACCACCACTCGCGACGTTGTCGGTATGTCCATTCGCAGCTTGCTGAGCGGCTTTTAAAGCAGCCTTCTGTCTTCGCTTCTGCTTCTTGCGGTTGACTGTTGGAGCAGGGTCATTGTCGGGGTTGGAAGCCTCTAGTGGGGGGGCACTGGCTTTAGCAGTTGTGGGGGTCGGAGGCAAGGAAGACTCAGAGGTAGCGCCCTTAGGTACGGTGATAAACTTGGAGCCATCCTTGTTGGTGTATTTTGCCGTATTTCGTGGTGATACCGGAGTTTGGGCGGCCGGTCGTTGGTTGTTGGCCGGCATGATAGGTTACGGGAGCTGAGCAGTCGAGGGCATGAAGATGCTGTGCGCGACACGTGTCTGTCGATGGGAGGACGGTGTATGAGGAATATGGTTCTGTAATACGCGAGAGCGTGTCAGCTTGGAAGCGGAGGGTATCGCGCGTGTCAAGACGGTGAAGTCGTGGTCGTTAGGCGGCTGCGGGCACGTTGCAAGTGGAGGGTCTCTGGGGGCGGCTCAAAATGAGGCACTCACAGTCGGAGAGCGAGCGGCCAAGGTCAGGGTTAGGTCAGCGATGACGCCTGCGGGGAAGGGGCCCAATGGATTGATTGTTATTGCTGCTGTAATAAAATCGTAAGCGCAGTCGGAGGGTTTTATAGATACTTCGGATTGAAGATAAAAGAGTGCGGAAATGTCGTAACGTTCTTTGTCTGGTGTTGTTTGATGCTTCGAGGCTCAAGGCTCAAACACGATGGATGGGATGGTAGAAGTCACTCTTTGGTGGAGTTGCATAGCACATGTACTTTCTCATGCAGCCGAACCTGCCCAGCGACACTGTGATGTGGTCAGGCACGCATCTGATTGACGGGATGTGCCCCGCTATTCCCCTAGCCTGGTGTGATCTCGCACGTGATGTTGAGATCTGGCGATTTGGTTTGTTTGTGCCTTGCTGAGGGTGGGGTTACAAACAGCAACCTTGATGTCAACGTCACTCGTCTCGGGGCTACCCTGAACCTGGGGATTAAGCAACAGAGACAATCAATTCTTTGTTTGGCAATCATTGAAGACCCAATTTGTCTATTTTTATTTATTTATTAACTGAAGGCCGCATCATTATTATCTCTTGTCTGTTGCTCAATTGTGCGTCACAGGCTTACAATATGCATAGTGAAGCAATCATGAAGTGCATTACTGGTATGACCATCCCATTAACCCCGTGACTCAAAGCATTCTAGGACCTGTCCTTTTCTTTTCTACAAGTTCTGGATTCGGGAAGCAATTAATAATCCAATATTATGACAGGACTGTAACAGGGACCAGTACATGTTTGACAAACAGACTACGGCTTGGTTATTAACGGTGGGAAAACACCCGTTCCGTCTTCGCGAGACGATCAATACTCTATACACACAATATTACCGGGGAGCAACCAAGGTAGATCACCGTCAGAAGTATCAGGCCCGAATTAAGATCTTCACATCTCATGCCGATGTGCAGAACAAATTTGACCACCAAACTCGTCATCCACAGGCACCACGATGGTTGCCGACGCTGTGCAACATTCAACATGGCCAGCGCAATCGCGCAAGAGCCACATAAGCCTCATAGACTCGACTCTATCTCTCATTTCAACAGCTGGATGAGACCATGTGGAACCAAACTACGACATCCATCTCGGCGCGCAAACCCATGTGTGTGTGACAGAATGCCAAATTGAGACGATGCCGTGTTGCCCCTTGTCTATGCATGTTGCAAACGATGGAGGACAGCATCGACGGGAGAGGACGACGCAACATGTTTCGGCTATTTGTCCACACATAGACGAAGGATTCTCAATTGCTGAAATCTGCCCGTACAAACGCCGCTTGGAGTACCACTCACATTGAATCAGAGCTGATCGGAAGGGTAAACGGATGCGATCTCTGCCCACCAGACGAGCAGAATATGCAGGTAAGACTCAAGCAACCATCACGACGCTGACAGCCATGCATGCATTATTGGGACGAAGGATCGTGGCATCACTTGCAAACACCACCGCAGCCTTGTAGGGCAGTGAGTTCATCGCCTACTGTGACATCGGCCACGAGGGCATCGTTGTTGCATTCGACGTAAGCAGGCAAAGACAGTGAGACGGGCCAACTAGCTCATCGGGTATGCCCGTAGAGCATGCTGTCATCATTCATGAAGGATCCACGCAGGTGAGAATTGAAGTTTTTCTGCATCAACGTCAGAGAAGAAAACGACCTTGAAGGGACGTTTGCAAACATCCATACGAACGTCAGCAATGCGGACCGCCGGCGCAACTCACAAACACCGACCTCCTTCTCACGGAATCCATATTGTCATGCTATTAGCGTGAGGGAGCCAAGATGATGGAGCGCATTAACGGGATCGTCCGCAAAAATGGTCGAGTTGATCTCATCCAATGCCCTCAAGCAGCATGGCATGAAGTCTTGAGACACGAGCTAGGGTTCAGTTGCTAGTTATTTCTATTTCTAGGGGACTTTTCCATCATCGCTGCACAACAGGCAATAAGCGTCAGTGCTAAAGCAGTAGTTCGTCCTGCCCCTTGGTTTCCAGGGCTCCAGGGCTGGTCTGGTTCCTGTTTTTAGCTTACCGGCTGGCGGGTGTGGGTTAGCCTGCACAGCCTCAAATGGCGGCGGCCATGCATTTTTGCATCCTGGCAACGAGATTGGCTGGCATGACGAGCATCTCAGAGCCCAAATGTTTAATCCTCCGAGTAAAGACAAGGGCACTTTTGGTGTGGATCTGTTGATATGCTTGTCTAGATCTGAATTCTGTCGTTACTGTCGTATTGAAGGACACCTTGGCCCTGTCGCCTATGGAAGCTATCGATGCAGAAACAAAGCACAGACAGCTAATTCGTTGAACGAGATATGAGCATTGAAGATGATAGAACGGTCCGTGAGTTTTGTTTGGCTTGGCGGAGTTGAGTTGAGTTGAACTGAGTCTGAGTCCGAGAGGCTCCATGACGACGAAACTCTCCACCGACTTCTGTTTACCTAATTGAATCGTTAGTGACGGTTGCCGAAGCGGAACGGCACTGCAATTTTGTTCCCAAACCGACCCTTCCTTTTAGTATTCAGATTCTTCCCATTGAGCTGGTATAGGGCGGAGAATGTCAGAATTAACCGAGCTGGCTTCAATCATATTACTTGTTTTGGATATACAGTTGTGGATGCTCCGCCACAGCACAGGGGGCTTTGCTCGCTGTTTGGTGCAGGTCCATCAGTGATGATCAACTCATGATGGGATGGGCTATGCTAATCAGATGCTGCTGATGACAAAACCTCCAATTGAAGACCCTGAGTGACTTTTCCTAAGGCTACGTAGTCAGAATGTCAGAAGATGCCGTTGTAACGATCCATTCTCCGGCACATCTCGTGTACCTTAATCCATGTCGATCAACAACCACAGACTTGCCGTAACATGCAACAAGAAGCAACTCATGCTGTCGAAGCCCACTTTGTGATAATGCGCAGTCCACTCAGGCTGCCCAGCTGTCACAGAACTAGAGAACTTTCAGGGCTGTCGTCCTCCACTAGACCTCACCTCATCATCCTCAGCTAAAAAAGGTCCCCCCCGGACCCGGTTTCTACGTCCAAGGTCCACATGGTCTACCCGTTCAGGGGAGCACCTCAGTACAGTGAGTACAGTGCAGTGTATGTAGGCAGGCAGTCAGTGAGTCTGTCGGGCTCTCCACCATCACCGATGCCACCACCGTCGCCGTCGTAAACAAGCCCGGCTGTTCCAACAATAGAAAAGAGGCTGCCTCTCTAGCTTTAGATCTGCCGCGTATAGTATAACTAAACGTTAGGTTCTTGGGGATATCTTTAATTGGTATCAGATTATCGATCTATTCATTCCTCAACATCTTGAATGACTCGTTTCATCTTTTCTACTCTGCACAATCTTCAGAACCTCATGCACATCAGCCCAGCCCAGTCCGCCTCAGCTCCATTTTAGACTGAGGCTAACTAACAGGTCGGTCTGACAAAAAAAGAACAGCACCACCTCACCACAGTCCTTGACTGTCCTATCATCTCGGTCAATCAATCATCAGTCCTGCCCGTTATTCTTGGTCTCGTATTTCCAACCCATTAAACATCATTCTTTCATCTTCTTTCTTGTTTCTCTACTATTCTATCTACCCATTCTTTGCAGAACTTGTTCATCCAACCAACGGCCCAACACTCGCTCTGTCCTAGACATTTACTCTCACCATTAAAAACGCGCTGATCTCACTGCACAAACCCAGGACTGCACTGCATTAGTACCCTGGCAGCTGAACCGTATACTAGCACAGTATTTACGTACCGCCTGCACCTACGCCTGCAAGTGGCCCGGCTTGTCCTGACCTGGCTGGTTCCATCTGGCCCTGTCCTCCTCGCTCCACGTCCGCGCGCTCATTCAGGTCCGGACGTCCCTTGTTACTTTACTCACCCATCCTAGGGGGGGAAATAAAACACGACCCCCAAATCGGTGGATCGCCAGCGAATTTTGGTGTAAGCCAAACCGATCATGGGTCGTGTATTTTTTCCCCCCGAGGCCATCCAACGATTCTCTTACCAAAAAGTCCGTTGGCAAAAAAAATAAGGGGTCCTATCCCAGATCTCGACGACAATTCTCTGACCGAACCGACCTTACTCTCCAATTAATCATCATCACCTTCATATCACCCAATCCAGCCCTATCCAATCCCTTTCGGCCTAGCTTAGCTTGTTCCTGTTGTTATCACCGCGACGACGCCCTCTTGAACGCTGTAGCTCGTTGCTCTTCCACCCATAATCAATCGACGGCAACGATTAACCGACGCATCACCCAGATCTGGGGCCCGTAGCAGACTCCAGATCCGATTCCCTCCTACGATTAGTCTCGAAACGTCATCATCACGCAGCCTCGAGGCCATATAACTCAGTCATCATGAGCGCAAATCCCAGCAACGTTATCCGCAGGTACGACTTCATCGCGCTCCCAAGCTCCGCTCCCCATCCGGCCCCAAAACGATGCTCCTCCCTGCCATACCAATCATGACATGCCCAAGATTTTTGAAGATCAATCGAATTGCTAACAACGTGCCGTAGGAAGTTGGTCATTATCGGTGATGGTGCCTGCGGCAAGACCAGTTTGCTGAGCGTATTTACGCTAGGTTACTTTCCTACAGTGAGTCCTCCAAATCTACATATCGTCATCAAAACTTGCTAACCTGTTTGCAGCATTATGTGAGCCTCGACCGTAACCCCTTGCGACGACGATTATTGACTTCGTACTATATAGATCCCCACAGTCTTTGAGAACTATGTGACAGATTGTAGAGTAGACGGCAAGTCCGTCCAGCTTGCTCTATGGGATACCGCTGGCCAAGAAGACTACGAACGATTACGACCGCTTGCCTACTCAAAAGCCCATGTCATCTTGATAGGATTTTCCGTCGACACACCAGATTCCCTTGACAATGTTAAGCACAAGGTACGGCCCCCTCGGCATGCGGTATGCGCTTAGTGATGAACCCTGGAAAGCTGACGTGTTTCTCGTGTAGTGGATTGAGGAAGCCACCCGCCTGTGCACCGGCGTTCCCATTATTCTCGTTGGTCTTAAGAAAGATCTTCGAGAGGACCCCGTCGCGATCGAGGAAATGCGCAAGAAGTCGATGCGTTTTGTGTCTGAACATGATGGAGAGGCAATCGCTCGGGAAATTGGCGCAAAGCGATATCTTGAATGCTCCAGCTTGAGCGGCGAAGGCGTCGACGACGTATTTGAGGCTGCCACTCGTGCTGCTCTGCTGACCTTTGAGAAGGGCGAGGGCGGCGGTTGCTGCGTTGTGCTGTAAAACCGTCAGCCATGCGCCTCCGAACGAACCACCATCCACACCACTTGGATGTACTCACACACAACGCCAGGGACGCCATGCAGCTGTTCCTAGGTTTTATTTTTAAGCGATCGATCACCACTTCGCCTCGGCCGCAATATCAACATATGCTCAGACAACTGGAGACGAGTGTAGATTTTTGGATCATCAGGGAATCAATTTAGGATATAGAGGATTTATTGCTCGGCGCCCCAGGAGGACATCTTCCTTTCTTATACTCTACACTCGCTCACTCTCAAAACTCATCATCACGGAATTGATGCTAAAGGCAGCATCACATTCCGGCGCTTCGGCCGACCCGATCCTATTCACTATCTATTTATTCCACGGCCGATCTTCGCCCAAATGACGGCATCCTCACTATCACGTTTCCTTTCTGGCGTTGTTATTCAGCAGACAATCAACATGTAAAGACTCGCTCATTGAGTCTTCTCGACACAAGCAAGTGACTACCATCCAGCCATACGCACCCTCATTTTTATTACGATCGAAGTGTACTTCGGATCTGTTTCGAATACTGGCCATGTTCTCTTACCTGTCACTCGTAATATCTGAGCGGAGTTGCAGAAACATCTTTTATATACTTGGCATCCGGAGGAGAGACAAAAATCGGAGAGGAACAAGGTGCATGGGCAGAAAGAAGGACACTTGCATGATTTGGTTCGAGCGGGTTAAGATATGCATATTCACTCTCTGTATTAATAATCGAATAGCGGCATAGAACTGGCTTTGTCGAGCGTTGGAAAGATGAGAGTGAATCAATGATATGGATTAAGATGACGGGAGATTGGCGCTGTCGTTCACGGACCTGATACTTAATGAGAGTGATGATCTTTGCATCTAATGTGGTTCATACATAACTAAGGTAGCGATCTTTCACGACGTATTTGAAAGGATTGAGTGACCTCAAGTGGTATCTTGCCTTCCCTTGGATGGACTTAATTAAGAATCGTAAACATTGGCTTTCTAATCTCTGCATCTGGAAGCTGCCTTATCATACATACAGTACACGTTCTATTGAAAACAATTTTTTTCCCCGGTCGAAGCAGTAAACAAAGCTTTAATCGTTGTTCCTCTTCCACTCGTGGTTCCAAGCGTTCTTAGCCGGGTGGTCTGTTTGGTAACGAGCATACTCAATGGGAATTGCGTCAAGACCCCAGACGCCCTTCTTTTCCATAGCAACACGGTACAGGTAGCCCTCGTCTCTGTTTCCTGGGCCAGCTGTTTTGCGCAGCTCTTCACAAGCATTGTACATGCCGCTGAAGATGCGGGAGCGTTCCTGCTCAGTTGCTAGGTGCTGCTGTCGACGGAAGAGTTGCCAAGCGCGGTGGATGGTCCAGTGGCGGAGGTATCGAAGACGGGCCATTCGTAGAGGAGGAGGAGCGGGAGAGAACATGTTTTGGCGCAGCGTGCGGATGCGGTAGAAGTTTTCGGATTTAGGAGCTGCGTGCTTTCGGCGGGGAGGGACCTTGCCGGCATTGGGGTTCTTCGGCGCGGCCTTGGGAGGTGTGCGAGCAAGCATATTCGTTGTGGTAGAGAAAAGACGGGTCGTTTGCGACGTAGAAGCAGGCTGGCGGGTAAAAAGCCCGCGGAGAGAGAATATTGAAGACATCGTAAGGTTTAGCGATGCGAAGTAGGCGGGGAAAGTCTCAAGTTGTTGACCAAGACATAGATATTCAGGACAATTGTATCGTAATAATGATACAATCAATTAAAATTCCAAAGGAATTCGCAGTAATGACCGTTCGGCGGTTCGATTCGTCTTAATTCTGTGTAGAGAAAGAGAAAGGCTCAACGGACTGTTGTGCCCCGACTTGTGTGCATTGACTGGCTTGTTCTCGGGCCTGACGCAGTTTTTCCTGAATCAAATGATCGTATGGTTTGAGTGCGTCTCGGCAATCACGCAACACGGGCAAGTTGTACTCAACACTTGGATTGAGTGAGTCGTATTGGAAGGTTTGCTCATTGTAGAGTCTCCAGATGTTCTGCACGAGGAAATTGTTAGCTTGATTCGGTTCGGGTAAATATTTGACCGCGCCCAACTTCAACTCAGACGTTGGTGCCTCGAGTCCCTGAAACCATTGCTTGGATTTAGGCTCAAATCGAATTTAAAATATGAGTAGTGCTGAAATGAGCAGTGCTGGAAGGTTGGTGACTTACAGATGAGGGCCCCTGATCTTCGTAGATAAAGAGTTCTCGACGATTCCCAGTATGGAAATGCTCCCACGCCATTGTTTCCAGCTGCTTGTTCCAAAGACCTGCAAGAGCTTGCAGTGACATACCGGTGGAAGTTGTGAGAAGGCTCTCTAGATCTGGCGACTGAACATCTCCGTAGACTTCAGGCACATCTTTGAGTCGAAGTATAAGCCACGCAAGCTCTTGTGTCATTGCATGTTTGCAAATCCAGTCTTTGGTGTTTCGGTACGGGAATGTACCCCTTTGGGAAAGCCATCTCCAATCCTCTAGGACGGTTCTGAAAGCCTCGGAACGTATCACCGCTTCCGAGCGTAGGGCTTCATGTCTCGGGAGGTCGGCTTTGTGAGACCTACCGAGATGGTGATGCATCAAGCCGATAAACAATTCCGAGGCTGGTTTCCAGAGGGCCATGAGGCGTAGCTTGTGCTCCAAGGAGCTTCGAGGTACCTGGCCTTCATATGAGAAGTTCATGGCGCTCGGCATGACGTTCAGTCCTTCAGTGAAGGGCAAAGAGTTCGAGTATCGGAATATAAAGGTTCCAGCGGAGTATCCGAGAAACCACCTCCCACAACGCATGAATGCATACTGAATGACTCGGAAGGTTTCAAAATGATCTCCCATCATGACCTGGACCTGCCTCGCTAGCTCCCTCGGGTAATTGTAGATGAGCATGCTCAGAACGTCCCTCGGATCAAAATATCGGCAGGTCTTATCGGCTTCCAGCATATACAAGAGCTTTGGCCAGGCTGTATCATGGAGTTGCTTGTGGTTTTCCATGATAGTGTTGCGAACCTCTTCCGACAAGCTGGCGGCTGGTATCTCAGCTGTCATAAGCAGATCATAGCATGCCTGGTAAAACCCTTGGTCGTCCACACTCTTAGCCACCATTGCCTTGAGGTGAGCCTCGATAAAACTGTATCGTTGCTCTTCGTACTGTGGTGCATTCATGGGACAGATGAGGTAGCCGTGTGATAGGAGAAACTCCCCAGGGTCAGAACGAGACTGGAGGCCCCGGCGGCAACTATCACAAGCCTTCGGATCCTGACCACATTGGGGACGACCACTTGCCGGGCGGCCACGGCCGGCCCTTCGAGTTCCTCGATGCACTGGCATTTCGAGATAATAATACAAGTGTTGGTACAAATTTGGCCTGCAAGAATATCTGGTTAGAATACCCAAAAAGATAGGACTGAAGGGGACGAGGATGGGAAGATACTGACGAGAGAGGAGAAATGGAAAGTGAAAGGCGATGTAATAGGAAAATCAAAATAGTGACAGAAGAAAAAAAAGAAAAGATGAGCAGGATGCTTTTCCTATGCTTTATATATACTAAAGGTAGACTTTTGACTTTTTTGTTCACGAAGTAACTTCTGGATATCTATGAAACTTAAGTACAGTAGGTAGGATGGTAAGTTCGGGTTGCCACCTTCAGGGAAACAAGAATACTTCTGAGTCCAGACTTGCAGGCGAAGTGGGAAAGGCCTTAAGGACATTTAGCAGAAACATGTACAAGTCAGTGACGGCTCGGTAAGCCTTAAGTCTGTTCATCTAATCCCTTTGGCGCCTTTCTTCACTGTCAAAGGTGATCTTGCCCCCTGAAGGCCACCACCATTACTAAACCCAATGGTGATAAAATCAAAAACAGTATGGATTGAATCTTCATCTTGATCATTAGAAGAAGTCACGTTATGAAGAATCGCTGAGTCTGGAGCTCATTCGAGAAGCAGCAGTTGTTTAACAGAATATGGGCCGAAACCAAATACAAAGGCAGATCCTCCTTGAAAACCAAAAGAGTCCCTTTTGACGCTCTGGCAGTGGACTGACTTCTACCCAATGAACTTGAAGCAATAGAAAACACTGCATATATGTGATAGGATAAAACGAAGAAAGGTTTTTGGTGGCGTAGATTAAGAAACGGAATTGGAAGTATATCGTTGGCTGCCTTAGAAGTTGAACCTTGACTCAAAAATCACTATAGTAGTCGGTAGGTAAGGACTTGATTTTTGTGACACCTCACTGCCCCTAAGGGCGCCTTTTTGACAAAGAAAAGGTTCGAGATAGGACTGAAATGATATAACATGATAAATGTCCATTTACTCTTTTGTGGTGGTAGTATTGATAGGCGCTGCGAGAAAAGGGGCACCGATGACCTTCGACATCGTGAACCTGGAGCCTAGGACCCAATAAGAAAGTGTAACGGATACAGTTTTTGCGCTAATTAACTAAGATATTGGAGAGACAAGTAGCTTTCGTTTTTGAAAGTATATTCATGAGTGTCAAGTCAGCTACTGTTCGTAAATCGATCAAGCTCTGATATCTTGCCACAGATTCACTGACACTGCCGCCCGTCTCACCTGACTTTCACACGGACTGACAGTTCCATCCTATTCACGTATTGCACTTTTATAAATTTGATAGTTCTACTACAAGCTTTTATTGTTTCCCTTTCACCACAAACAAAACTTTTCCTCACGCACCAGCAAACTCATCACCCCCCCCTTCACCAACACCACATCCCTCTTCACACTTGTAAAAGTGCCTTATAAGGTAAATATTTGGCAAACATATCTCACGGATACAAGCAGTCACTTAACCCAAAGAACCAGATAAACAAAATGGACAGCCCTTACGCCTCCAGCACCGACCCGTCTTCGGACTCTGAGCCTGATAATGCCCCTCAGGCTCATGATTATCAGATCCGACGCAGAGCCCAGGAACATTTACGGGTGCCTGGAGCTTCCGAAAATAGGTCCAGCCTAGCACCTGAGGACCTAGAGGATGTCCCGCTTGAGGATGACAACTCTGACCAGGGAGAGCCTGAGGAAGAATACGAGATCCTTGACGGGGCGCTTGTTCGGGGGGCGATGCACCGAGATCGCTCCATGAACGAACTCGCCCCTGACGAGGACTCCGATGACGACGAGCCCGAACCCGAGGAGCTCCAGTTCGACGATGCTGGAGTGGTTGGGTACTTTAGCGCGATGATCAGCGAGACTGAAGAGGAGCATAGCCAGAGGTATGATTTGTGATTGCTCTTAGCTCTTATCTCCCAGAGCCATCTAAGTTTATGAACATACAAAGCTAACTCATGATAGCACCTCTCAGCTTATCCAGAACCCTTCTGGCACAGGCGTCCCTCAGGGGGTTCTTGCTGCAACCGCACAGATTGCGCAGAACAACCTCGCCAGGTCATATGAGCACCTTGCCGGCGGGATTAACTACACTGCCCGGCGTGCCCAAGATGCCATGGCGACCACTGCCCAGGCAGGGGGTCATCTAGCTGAAGGGGCCTGGCGTGCTGGCAACGGTGTCGCGATCTGGGCTCAAGAGCGTTGGCCCAACATGCCTCGCTACATCAACCGTCGGGTGTTGGGTTCTCTGGCTGAGATTGTGATGGAGGGTGTTCAAGCCTTGCCACCTTCGGACTCCATCATCCGCCCACAAGGACGGCGATGAATCAGGGGGCCAAGGTAGGCTATGGTTTTCTGCCACTACAAGTGACGGATTGGTTGCAGCTATTTGGCTCTGGAAGCCACTGGGCGTGGGGATTATAGGAGAAAAGTCTTTTGCTGTTTTTGTGTCTTTCTTGCGCATGATACCACTATACTAGGACAAACAGAGCAATCAGCATGGCGCTCGGAAAATGGAGCTTGGAATTTGCAAGCGAAAAGTTAATCAGGATCCTTTGTTAGTGAAGGGACAGGAGGAAGCATTCGGGATCACGCATCAAGAGCCGGCGTATACAGAACAAAATTGCTTTATTATGCAAAATACCATTGTGTCATCAACAAGCTACATTAAACTCCAAGTCATATGCCGTAATCCTTTATCCATTTTTGAACCAAATCATCATTAGTGCTCGTGTGTCACGTTGTTGAGATCCCTGAATTCGCCGCGTAGGCTCTCAATCCCTTTTGCCTTGACCTCGTCGACAAGCTTGGCTACCTCGGGGGCAATGACGTCCTCATCGAAGCCGAAGTATTTGTAGGCGTCCTTACCAGGTAGTGACTTGCCGAAGGTCGTCATTGAGTAGCCAGCATCGGCGTATCGCTCCCAACCGTTGACGGCGTAGGCCTCAATCACAACTCGAGGGGCGTTGGAGCGGTATTGAAGGACTTGGCGTTTGTACTCAAGGGGTTGGGAGTTGAAGAGGCGCTGGCAAGGGAACGAGACCACGCGGGCCTTGATGCCGAACTTCTCCTTGAGGACCTCACGGGTCTTGACGGCGAAGACCATTTCCGCACCGACGCCGATGAGTGTAACGTCGGCATCCTCCTCCTCGATGAAGACATAAGCACCCTTTTGGACACCTTCGCGGCTGGAGTGCTCAGGGTACTGCTCGAGGTTTTGACGGGATAGGGAGATGATAGATGGGGTGTCCTTGGCCTCGAGGGCGGTGATGAAGGCACCGGCCGTCTCTTCGGTATCGCAAGGTCGGATGTAAAGGAGGTTGGGCATGGAGCGGTACAGAGCAGGGAGAGCAATCGGTTGATGGGTTGGGCCGTCTTCACCGGTACCGATCGAGTCGTGAGTGGCAATGTGGATGGCTTGGAGGTTCTGAAGAGCGCCCATGCGCACACCAGGGGCGGCGTAGATGTAGAACATGAAGAAACTTGAGGTGACAGGGAGGATCGTGCCCTTGCCGTAAGCAGCGAGACCGTTCGAGATGGAAGCCATCGCATGTTCACGGATGCCCCAGTGGATGTACCGGCCGGAGTAGTTGCCATTGATGCCGCAGGTGGTCTTGAGGTCGGGCTGTAACTGCGTTAGCGAAAGGGTACTGGCCGTGTCAGGGGGAACTTACATGTTGGAAGTCAACCTTGTCCTTCCAGATCATGTTGACAGAGGGTGACAGATCAGCTGTGCCGACCATGAAGTTCTTGAGTTTCGCAGCCAGGGGGTTGCAGATGATACCGGCAGACTTTCGGGAAGGTGTAGGAGCAGTAGGGAATGACTCCTTGGCAGGGATGATGCTTCGCCAATCGTCAGTAAAGCGGCCCTCGACACGCTTCATGAACTCTTCATGAAGATCAGGGTACTCCTTGCTGTAGGCATCAACAAGGCTCTTCCAATCCTCGACGAGGCGGTCACCACGAGTCTTGCGGTCGCGGAAGAAGTTGTAGACCTCATCGGAGACGACGTAGTGCTTCTCGGGGTCCATGCCGAAACGTTCCTTGACGGCCTTGACACCATCGGGGCTGAAAGCGGCACCGTGGGCTTTGGCGTCGCCGGCAACCTTGCTACCAACTCCAATGACAGTATGGATGTTGATGAAAGTGGGTTTGTCGGTACTGGCCTTGGCTTTGAGGAGGGCCTTGACGATACCCTCGACGTCGAAGCAACCGTCCTCGATCTCGATAACGTCCCAACCACAGGCACGCATCTTGGCGTTGACATCCTCGGTATTGCAGAGGTCAACACTACCGTCGCAAGTAATCTGGTTGTTGTCGTACATGACGACAAGGTTGTTGAGCTTCCAATGGCCAGCCAACTGAATAGCCTCAAGGGCGACACCCTCTTGTAGACAAGCATCGCCGATCATGCAGTACGTCATATTGTTGATGAGATCGTAGTTAGGCTTGTTGTAAGTTGCCGCAAGGTTCTTAGTCGCCATGGCGAGACCGACAGCATTGGCAATACCCTGTCCAAGGGGACCAGTCGTTACTTCGATACCCTCATGCTCAATCTCAGGATGACCGGGCGCCAATGAGTCGTAGTTGGATGAGTGATAGGACTTGAGGTGCTCGAAGGTCATGGCCTTGTAGCCTGTGAGATGAAGGAATGTGTACTGGAAGAGACATGTGTGACCGTTGGAGAGGACGAAGCGATCGCGGTTGAAGTAGTCAGGATCGTTGGGAGAGTACTGCATCACGTACTTCCAGAGGGCGAGGCCGATGGCTGCCATACCCATAGCTCCTCTGTAAGTCGGTCAGTAAATCCCCTTTTTTGTCTTTCATTACTTGTAAGTCTTACCCAGGATGGCCGCCCTTGAATTGCTCACAGAGATCAGCGATCAAGCAGCGAAACTGTCGCAGGGCAAGATCAATTGTCTCTGCATCATCATTCTTAATCAACTTGACAACGTTGGAAAGAGCGACAGGCTCTTCCTGTGTCTCTGGGGTGATTGCGCTTGGTGCCATCTCGGACTAGATCTGGGACTCTGTGATGCTCTTACAAGACGAGTAGATGATGAGTGCAGTTGAGAAACATCGACAGTGCCTCTTGAGTTATAGAGATTTCGAAAATACATCTTTTGCGCGTGATCTTTCTCATAACGACGGTGATGTTCGCTGTGGCCATGGCGGACCGGATTACCCCAACAGGGCAGGGGAAAGCGCCGTGGGGATATGTGCGTTTGCCATTTGACATGGGGTTCTTGATGAGTTTGACATTATTGGATTGAGTGAGGATCGGGTTCTGGATCAGGAAGTTGGAGGCACCAGATCACGGCTTTGCCTGTTGAGGTTAGAGTCGAGATTGCGCTTAGAACTGCCATGGGCTTGATGCTTGGGGGTATTGAGACACTATGATCGTGTGGAGAAAGGTTGCAATTATTTGGGTGACGGAAATACTGATGAGGTTAGTGTGTCGTCTCCAATAAAGTGCCGTACAACTCTGGGAACCTGCATTTGCGACAGAGATTGCTCAGTGAAAGAAACACAACTGGACTTGTTTGTAGACCCGAAGGCCGGCAAAAACAAACTGGTAGTTCAGGGGCTAAACACGGTGGAGACCGCCCTTGTATTTGTGTCTTGCCCAACACCCGCCAAATCCTTTTGTCCACCCGCCTCTTTCAGCCTGGAAATACTGGATCTAGCGAAGACCACGACTGTCGTAGTGAGATGTGACAACCTCCGGCTACAATTACCTCGTCACATCAACCAGGAATCGCTCTTCAAACTCAATTTGAGACACATCATTCTTCGCATCGACTTTCCAAATGGACTCCATGGCAGTAATGCTTGACTCAACACATCTTCGGCGCCTCCAGAAATGGATATCCGTCGATGGTATATCCTGACGAGCGTCCGTTTCCAAAACCTTTCTCTCTCGGCAGTTTCAATTTTTTTCTTCACTTGCCATTATTTTACGACCTCGCTGATACCCATACAACTTCACCGTCACAATGGCTCCCGCTATCGTATCCGACATTGAGCTCCCGGCCCATGTGCCCGAGACCAGAGAAACACCCGCTTCAAAAGCATCAACGTTCAAGCTCTTTTCCCTCGAGAACAAGACCGTCGCCATTACAGGTGGAGCTCGTGGTCTGGGTATCACACTTGCCATTGCCGTTGTCGAAGCCGGCGGTAGTGTAGCTTGCCTCGACATCCTCGAGGAGCCATCACCAGCTGAGTGGGCACAGCTCAACAAGATCGCCACAGCCAACAAGGCTTCTGTCTCATACAGAAAATGCGACGTCACAGAAGAGCAGTCCGTCGAGACAGCGATGAAGGAGATCGCTGCTGAGGCTGACCAATCTGGAGCGCCTTTCTGGGGAACAATTGCTTGCGCCGGCATTCAGCAACAGATTGCGGCGCTGGACTACCCAGCTGCCGACTTTGACCGTATTCTACGAGTGAATGTCACTGGTGTCTTCAACACTTGCAAGTATGCAGCTCGCGTTCTGCGAGAGAAGAACAGCCCTGGAAGCATCGTCATCATTGGAAGCATGTCAGGCATCATCGCAAACCGAGTAAGTCCTCAAAACACCATTAAGCATACCCACAGACTAATAGGGGACAGGGACTCTCTTGCACAGCTTACAACTCCAGCAAAGCTGCTGTTCAACAAATGTGCCGATCGGTCGCTCAAGAATGGGGTCAGTACGGTATTAGAGTCAACACGTTGTCTCCCGGATACATCAGAACTGCCATGACGGATCAATTGCTTCAAGAGAACCCTGAGGTTGAGAAGACATGGATGGCGGGTGCTTTGCTGGGCCGTCTTGGTGCTCCTGAAGACTTCAAGGCCCCTGCGGTATTCCTGCTGTCTGAGGGCGCTTCATTCGTTCATGGAACAGATTTGAGGGTCGATGGAGGACACTGCGCATCTGCATGATTGATTAGAGCGTTCGTCAATACAAGAAACTTTACGATTCGATTGCGGGATGTCCCAGAAACGTGCAACGGTCCGGGGATCAACTGATTGACCGCCCGTTCCACTACATTGAGGACCGAGACCGTTGCTAACGAGCGGCCGAATGTCATCTTGGAGCTCAATTAAGGCTGCATGAAAAAGAGATAAAGTTGTTTACCTCATTGAGCTATTCAAACGCCAGGTGACCTTAGTCTATGGCGTTCACACTGCCACCACCAAAATCATGGCGCTAATTCAGCCTCTGGTGTTAGTCGCGGAAGCCTTGCGAGGTTGTTTCAGTAATTTGGCTGCCTCAGCTGAACACATATAAAAGGTGACAACTACCCATATTTGGTCGTGCCATTCAATCAAAAACATCACAATCAATTGCAATGACTTCTATAGCCCTCTCAGAAAATGCACACAAGGCGCTGGAGCCTTTGCACCTCCAAGATCGTATCATCGGTACCATATTCGGCTCAGCGCTTGGAGACGCAATTGGCTTATACACCGAGTTTCTGTCCGCCGACATCTCTGCAAAAGCATACCCCGACCGCAAGTTTACGTTGCTCCCTGCTGAAAATGCGACGCCTTTTCGACGCGATCATCATAGAAACTTCCATCGTACTGGAGAATGGACTGACGATACCGACCATGCTGTTCTGATACTGCTCTCATTCCTTCATAGCGATGGCCAGAAGCTTGATCCACAAGACTTTGCGTCAAGACTGTCAGTTTGGGTGCGCATGGGACTAAGAGCGCTAGACACCTTGCCTCTTGGTCTCGGGCGTACAGTCGGTGGGATAGTGCGCAGCAAATCTTACCTGGACGATCCTGAGGGCACAGCGCGCAAGTTCTGGGTGACGGGGAAGTACAATGCTGCGCCCAATGGAAGTCTAATGAGAACACATCCCCTGGGCCTCATGTGTCTTACCAAGTCCGTTGAGGAGACCTTTCAGATCGCAGCAGACTTCTCTGTTGTCACACACGTTGATCCCAGATGTGTAGTCTCTTGCGTTATTGGCACGGCTCTTGTTCGTGGCCTTGTCCTCGGCGAGATCTACGAAGAGCAACATGTTGATGAGTTGATCGAAACTGGGCTTACGTGGTACAATGACCGCCGCGAGAAGGAACTGCAAGATCCAGACAAGAAAGACGAGCCTCGCCTGGACGTTGAAGAGTTCAAAAAGCATGCGACAGCTGAATCTCTCGCGGACCTCAAATTGGATGAAAGCTACAAGATCGGATACGTTTACAAGACATTTGGTTCTGGTATCCTGCTTCTTCGACTAGCACTGCGCCAACTCAAGTCTCCCGGACAACTATGCTCTCAGCTTGCAATCTTTGAGAAACTTATCACAGATCTGACAATGGAAGGTGGCGACGCAGACACAAACGCCTGCTTTGCCGGTGCTCTTTTAGGAGCATTACTTGGATACAAGTCCTTGCCTCCACATTGGCGCGATGGGCTCCGTCATGGCACTTGGCTTATGGAGAAGTCTGAGGGACTTTGTGACGTACTGGGCGTGACGAAGGGTTCATACTCTGGGTCGCGGGACAAGGATACTGCGGAAGACGGTGGGCGTGGGTTCTTGACGGATGCACAGATGGAAGAGAAGTGTATGAGGATGCAGGCTTGGATGGCACAGGAGGAAACTGAATGGAAGAAGAAGCAGGAGGCCGAGAAGAAGAAGCCCAATTGGTTTGCTTGGAAATAGTATGTTGGGATGAAAACATGTAGCTTTTTCATGGCATATGTTTGAGTGCCTTTATTTTCTGAAAGTATGCTGAATCCCTTCTTGTTCAATATCAATGGAAATGCTTGGCTTAGGTCTTCGAGAACCCGATTGCGTGTATAATACAGTACTAGATGATCATAAATTGAACCTTGTGTCGACCATGCCCAGCCTCAGCAGGGGTACAGGAGATCCCCTTGCGTCCAGTCCAATCTCTCCACCATTTTATTCCCTCATATGGACCTCAGTCTCAAACTTCTCGTTGCTCTCAGTCTCCCCAGTTTCACCACTGGCGCTCTTCTCAGAAGCCTCTCCAGGCACACCCATGCTGTGATCCCAGTGAAGCAAGACCTTTGGACCAGTGAAGAGCTTGTCGATCTGCTCGAGAGACAAAAGGCGGGTCTCGGGGTAGAAGAAGTAGATGAGGGGAACGAAGAAGGCGTTGAAGATGCAGAAGTAGATGTACGTCTTCCAACCAATGCTTGAAATGGACACGGGAGTGATCTCGACGACGAGGAAGGTGAAGATCCAGTTGGAGGCTGTTGCAAGAGCGGCGGCGCGAGTACGGATGGCCAGTGGAGCGTATTCGGCGGGCACTGTACTTTGTTAGTTGGCCAGGCCTGGGAGACGACGGGGACGTTGACTTACAGAGCCAGGGAATGGCGAGTAATCCAACAGCAAAGAAGAAGTCTACCATGGGGTTAGCTAGGTCAATCTCATTTCAGGGGCTGACTTACTGAACAAGAAGAGCATGACAATGGCAACAATACCAGGTCCAGGCTGCCCCGTAGACACGGTTCCAGCCAACACAGCCATGCAGACTGCTTGACCAGCGGCAGCAAACATCATCAACTTGCGGCGACCGAGACGATCAATGATCCAGATGGGGATAAGTGAAGAGAAGAAGTAGGCGACACCGTTGAAGCCAGCAAGTAGGAGACTCAGGTTATGAGAAATGCCGACGGATTCTTGGAAGATGACGGGGGCGTACTGTAACTTGGTGTTAGTCGCTTGAGGCATGATGGAATGGCACCTTGAGTCAGTTGGACTTACGTATGTGATGAGGTTGATACCGGAAAGCTATTAGAAGAGCGTGTTAGTGAGGATCCAAGAAACAAACAGTAGAATGGTGCCTTACCTGTTGCATGAACTGTCCACCAATACCAAGCATTGTTCGATACAGGAACTGCTGCTCTCCATTCTTCCACATAGCCTTGAAGCTGCTCGTCTGGGCCGCCTCGCGCTCTTCGTTGATAGCATGCTGAATCTCAGCAATGGCACGGCTGACAGTCTCATCCTCCTTGGAGATAGATTTGGCATCTCGGCGTACAGCCCAAAGAACCTCTCGTGCCTCGTCGTGAAGGTCATGGTTGATGAGCCAACGAGGAGACTCAGGAAGAAGAACGATTCCGATGAAGGTCAAGATGGCGAAGAAGATCTGGAAGGCAAGGGGGAAGCGGAACTGGGCGTCATTGCTGACGTAGGACATACCGTAGTCGACCCAGTATGAAAGCATGACGCCGAAGATGTTGATTGCGAGTTCGATAGCGAGACCTTTGCCACGGTTGCTGGCTTTCATGAGTTCAGAGTGCCAGACGGCTGAAGACTGTTAGTGAAGATCTGTGACAAAGACAGGGGCAACTTACGGATTGTACTGGTGTTCATGCCATTTCCGAGACCAGCTACAATACGACCAACGATCATCTGAGGGATTCCAAAAGCTGATGCTTGAAGAGCGGCTCCGATGCTGAGAACAACACAGCCCATCATGATACACTTGCGACGACCAAAGTACTCGCCAAAGATGAGACAGAAGATGGCGCCGAAGAAGCAGCCGATCTCGTAGATGGCGACCACCGTTCCTTGAAGAGAGGAACTGCCATTGCCACCATCTGTAGTGTCGATCTCGGGAAAAGTGTTTGTGAATGCAGTACCTGTCAACAGGCCAGACATGACACCCTGATCATAACCGAAGAGGAGGAAGCCAGAACCAGCTGTGGCCGTGATGGCCCAGTCCAAGGGTCTTCCAACAAGGATCGTCATGATGAAGAATTTGACAAGAAGTGAAGAGATCAAAAGAAGCTATTCAAGAACCAATGCTGATGCTATAAGTCACGCAACGGTAAAAGACGGGGCGACTCCATATCAATATATACTGCTCCGAAGTGACAATTCGGCGACGAGAAAATTAGATCAATTGTTGACTCGCGCAAAACAAGGTTCGTTCCAAGGCCGTGACATGGGCGCCAGTTCCCCGTGGGGAGTCCACTGTACCGTAACATTGGATCATCTGGGGTTTTTGCGGGTTAGACGAACGGTTCCGGTTTCGAGAGACGTGAGGCATTTGCAAGCGCTGCAGAGAATATGGGGCATTTAGGCAGCCGAATTCAGGGATGAGGTTCTTGACTTGCCCAGTTTTTGCGAAAATGCGAATCGTAGCCGATGAGATGATACGATAATTGTGAGTTGGAGGTGTTGTTGAAGATGGATGGTTTAGCGAAAATCTGCCCTATGCCAATGATGTTGTAGTGGAAGACTTCCATGGTTCCCTTAGGCGGGACAGCTGCAGTATGCCCAAGCGTAGGTCTTTTATTAGGGGGTCTCTTTGATGCGGCCACAAACAATAGTCAATTACTTGTGCAACTAAGAAAGACAAATTCTTTAATGTCAGAGCCAACTCTTGAAATTGCTCAATTGATCAAAGAAAAGCCGTTGTTTTGATGCTGAAGCAATTGGATCTGATGCTTGTCAGGGTCCGCTTAGACCTACCAAGATCGGCTGCAAGTTGGAGTTCCCCTCCCCGTCTCCACTCCTCACTGCAACAACCTAGAATGGGCATGGCATTTTCATTAGAGGCGACACTAATTCGCATGCAGATGCCCTGTACCTTACATATTGTATCCTCTCTGCCTCGCTAGGAGAGGAAACAAAACTCAGGAGCTTAACCGCAAGTGATGAAAATATTTAGGTAAGTCTAGCCTAAGCTTAGGGGACTCTTCATCAATCTATTTTGACACCCTATATCAAGGTCCCGGTATTTTCTTGCTCCCTGAGGAATGGGCATGGCATTTTGGTTAGAGACGGCACTAATTCGCTTACAGATGCCCTACGCCTTGCGCATTGCATACTCTCCAAGTGTGCGTATACTTCCCTTATCTGATTCGTTGCTAGATATGCTCAAACGGTTGTATGATGTTTTGCTGACACTATCGCGAAGAGCATCAGAACCGTGGTCGGATTAGGAATCTGGGAACGCCCTATTGAGAACCATAAGATAAAGATGCCATTCGGTATCAGAGATGATGGAATAGCAAACAATTCTCTTTTTGTGGAAGTGCTAGCGCTTTGTGTGACATCGACACCATAACACACGACAAACACTCCTCGCAATCATGACACTCGGTACGTGCTTGTGGCAGCAAGACAAGGCAGCTGTTAACAAAAAATGTCAGGAAAGAGTTTCATCAATGGCGTCACCAACTCGGTCGAACGAAGCCTTAGGAGTTGCATCCTCCACGACCCTTCGTTGAGTCTTATCGTATCAGAAAAGGGTGAGACCATGACCTTCAACAGCACACAAGCAAGCATATACTGACGACCCCTTCAGTGCTCTATCGGCGAACAGATCAGAGTAATGAAAAAGTCATCCTCATTTCAGGCGGAGGCTCCGGCCACGAACCTGCGCACGCAGGATACATCGGCGAGGGAGCATTAGACGTCGTGGTTGCTGGCGAGATCTTTGCCTCCCCCTCAGCTTCACAGATCCTCACAGGCCTACAGACTGTCAAGTCGTCGAAAGGGTACGCTTGTACCCCATAGTAGCCGAGTGCCTGGCTAATCAGTGGCAGATCATTGATGATCGTCAAGAACTACACCGGCGACAAGCTCAACTTCGGCCTCGCAGCAGAGAAGGCAAAGGCAGACGGACAAAAAGTTGAGATGGTCATTGTTGGAGACGATGTGTCAGTCGAGGGAAACACGCTTGTTGGTCAGCGAGGCCTTGCGGGAACAGTCCTCTGCCATAAGATCGCCGGCGCAAAGGCAGCTCAGGGGTATGCATATCCATCACACTGACCAGACCAAAGCTTACCTCCTTTACCCAGCGCCTCCCTCGATCTAGTCGCCTCCACAACAAGAAAAGCCGCTTCGCAAATGGCCACTGTCGCAGCGAGTCTCGATCGATGTAGTGTTCCCGGACGGTCGACTCAAGAAGCCCTTCCCCACGGCCAGCTCGAATTCGGAATGGGAATACACAACGAGCCGGGTGTCAAGCGTGAAGAAATCACGAGCCTTGAGGTCACAGTTGAGAAAGCGTTGAGCATGATGTTCACTCCAAAAGCCAATATGTGGCAGCCAGAAAAGGGGCAGCAGGTGGCTTTGATGGTCAACAACTTGGGCGGCTTAAGTGTCTTGGAGATTGGTGTCGTTGCAGACGAGGTGGTGAAGCAGTTGGGTCGACGAAGCATCCATATCGAAAGGAGTCTTGTTGGCACCTTTATTACGTCTCTCGATGGACCTGGCTTCTCTGTCACTCTACTGGCACTCGACGACGAGTTGATGGACTTGCTGGACGCTCCCACTACAGCGCCTGCTTGGCCACGTTCGATTCACGGCTGGGTCACCGATTCAGAGTCTGTATCGAAGCGTGAGACCATAGTCCCTGTTACGAAGGCCAATAGTAGGGAGACAGGAGTCAAAGGTAAGTCAGACATGAAGCCATCTGTCAACATCAGACTGATCATTCGCAGTGCCGACATCACTCGTCAAGGTCCTCATCGAATCAGTAGCAAGAACCACAACAAGGGATGAGCCCAAGATTACAGAATACGATACGCTTGCAGGCGATGGAGACTGTGGAGGGACGCTTCTGAATGGAGTCACTGGTACGTCCTTATTAACTCTCATCGATTGAGACGCAGTAATGTTAATCTTATCAACGGGCAGGTCTCGTAAAAGAGTTCGAAAACGACGACGCAGTTTCTCTCGACATCGGCCAAGTTTTCCGCCGAACAGCGACAACGGCGGAAAGGAGCATGGGCGGCACATCGGGCGCTATCTACGCCATCTTCCTTAACGCTTTAGCGAACCGACTTTTAGAATTGACCACTGAGTCTCCATCGCTTACGGTCTCCGAGTTCATACAACAAGCTCTTCAGAGCGGCCTAGACGAGCTATGCAGATACACTCCCGCACGTATCGGTCACCGCACACTAATGGATGCACTTATACCATTTGTCAAGAACTATTCCGTCGATGGCTCATTAAGGGCTGCTCTGGTAGAGGCACGCAAGGGCGCTGAGAACACACGGCAGATGGTAGCGGCCTTGGGACGGGCGAGCTATGTTGGGCAGGACAGATTCGACGAGGAGGGCGGCATTCCTGATCCCGGAGCTCTTGGTGTTGTAAGTATTCTCGAAGGTCTTTGCGACGGACTGGATACTCGAGCCAATTGAGGTGATTGGCGCAGTCGGCAATTGGATGGAACTGTTTCTTCGCTTACAAGTTCCTGGGGAATATCTTTTTCCTGGTGATGATGGCGGTCTAGCCAAGTACAGTCAAGGCAGACCAGGGTGAAGAGCACTGTCCACCCACTAAACAACGTCACGCTGCCTGTCCAGGGCACAGAGGGCAATTGTAAGCGGAGGTAAACTAATCCCAGTTGAGGAATGTTGCGAGTTGAAGACTTGTTTGTCGGGGAACCAGAAAAGACTCGCTGTTTTGTTCGTTTTAGCATCAATTGCCTGGAATTTAATAGATCATGTCATTATTGTAGTTCCCTCTAACAGTTTTCTGGAACAATTGCCGATCACGAGTCCTTTCTGGTACCGCATGACGGACCCCAGATTTTGGCGTCTACAATTGCCCTGTCCCTCCAACTTTTGGACATCTTCACTCTCGCCTTCACCTTCATCTCCACTCGCTCTCCCGATAAGTCAGATCAGCCAATTCTTACCCGAATCTCAACTCCGGCTACAGTTGACTTATGGATCGTCCCTCCGCATCCCGGGCCCGAGTCCGGTCTGAACCCATCAAGCATAAGCGGACCCGCTCCGGGTGTCTCAATTGCAGACGAAAGAAGCGTAAATGCGATGAGAGTCGACCGGCCTGCGGAACGTGTCGTCGTCGCGACGAGTCTTGTGAATGGGGTCTCAAGATTGCGTTTCGAGCCGAGCATGTTCAATGCTTAAATGCGCGGCATCCTTCGATGCGGAAGATGGCCAGGAGGAGGCAGCCAAGGGAGTTTGAGATTCTGGATGTGACGGATGAAGTGATTCGTGATTACAATGGTGCTGAGACTGAGGAGGAGGATAACGAGGCCAACCGTGCGCGGTCAAGCACTTCTGGTATGAACTGAATCTGCATCATGGGTCGTCTGTCGATCTAACATCCTTCTAGGTCGCTCAAATCTCATCGTCGGTGGAAGACGTCACGCTTCAAACAATACCCCAAGTGGCTATGTCTCTATACAGCGACCACCGGCAGTCGATATCTCATCACCGACATCACAGCGCCAGACCGAAAACGCCGTAGCCGACCTCCTTTACTTCAGCCAAAACGGGCAATCTCATTCCTCAGTCGACATTGATCCTGCACTGCAGGTTTCCATGGAGGCGGTCCCAATTGACATGATAGCAGACTATCCATACATCGACCAGGTGCAAGCATTTACCCCTGAAGGTATCTCCGAGGACGGTATCTTCTTGCCAGGCTCTGCGTACCACGAGTTACACTCGACACTCCGTAATCATCTTATCCAAGAGACACGGTCAATTGCCCCAACGAGATCAACAACGCCGCATGTAGAGGTTCAAAGCTCAGGTGGCGTCTCCCTGGAAGAAACTGAGATCACGATCCCAATACAAGAGTTTCAGCCCTCTCAGACACCCCTGCTCTCTCAACAGGAGGAATGCTCGCTATGGAAGAACTACTTTGACGAAATTGCCCCCTGGCTCGACAAATTCGACCGAGACCGCCATTTCCAGCAGATTATCCCTACAATGAGCAAAGACAATGACCACTTACGATACTCGATGCTGGCCCTCTCAGCACGACAACTCGAACTGAAGCACACACTGCCGACGAATCGTAGCCTTGCCCTCTATCAAGAAGCCATTCATATGCTCCTCCCACATTTGCCGACCCGCGGAACAGCTGTCATCGCCACGTGTGTGATACTTTGCGTGCTGGAGATGTTGAGTTGTTCGCCGAAGGCATGGCAGCGACATCTTGATGGCTGTGCGAGTCTCATGGAAGCTGTTGGCATCAATGGATTTGTAGGGGGGACAGAACAAGCCTTGTTCTGGTGCTTTGCACGTATGGATATTTGCGGTGGCCTCATATCGTCTGTCAAGACTCTCATTCCTATCTGCCATTGGGCGTCTAAAACATTGTCGATCGAGAACGATATCGAGCTCTTTAAGAATGCTCCAACGTTTGAGGATTGGGCCAACTATGCTGTGTACCTCACGGCTCAAGTCCTGGATCTGTTGGCTGCCTCCCCTACTGATCCAACACGCGATGAAGCCAAGTTCCGGACTCGATGGCTCAAGTTGTGGAAGTATATCTCTGAATGGTACCAAGAGCGCCCAGCTCCATTGCATCCCATCATGACGATCCCTTCGAGCGAGTCCTCCCCGTTTCCAACGATTTTGTATTCAAACCCTGCTGCCATGTCAGGGAATCAAATGCACCACGCAGCATCGATTCTTATGCTACAGAACCAGCCATCAACGGTACGACTAGGCCATGCTTCCAAACCAAGAAGTATCCTTTGGCATGCAAGACAGGTATGTGGTATAAGTATGTCGAATGAGCATCATGGGGCCTGGACGAATAGTGTGCAACCACTGTGGATTGCTGGAAGATGCATGAGCCATCCGAGTGAGCATAAAGCGATCTTGGAAATGTTGGATCGGATCGAAAGGGAGAGTGGATGGAGTACAAAATGGAGAGTCGACGATCTGAAAGAATTCTACAAGTGCTCCTTGTCAACTGTATGAAAGAAATGATTTATGAAATTCGGAGTTACCAATGGGTCAAAGACAGACTGGGTGTGTAGTTGATATTCTTGGTGATATTTAACGTTTGGAGGTGCATTGAGACTTGGCTTTGGTTTCATGGACTTTCAAGATTAATGCTAAATGATCTTTTGTGCCCTGAAGTTCGAGACCGTTCAGGAGTCGACTGTGAAATTTGGAAACCGTTTTTGATATTTGCGTTGCTGAGCGGAGGCCTTCTGGGGCTCACGTGCCAATCGAAAATAGGTGAGACTGTCATAGGTCAAAAATAATCCCACACTTCAGCGCAAGTCAACATTGAGATTCCCCTCACTAGTCAACCCAAACCTGGAATCTCAACAAGCCATAATTCTTCCGCGTCGCATCACATTCATTTCAATTCTCACTCATTTCTCTTCTCTGTCTTCTTATCATCATGTCGTTCTCCAAGCCCAAGCGTGTTCATGATCTTATCGCCCAGAACCCTCGAGTTCGTGTCTGGGTTCATCCCCTCGAGTGGTCTGAGATTCACCTTGAGCTTCTCAAAGCTTCTTTCGTTGAAATTGACACTGATGAGACCTCTGAGAATCCTGAAGATGGATCAGTCCAGGTGTCTGACTATCGAGTCGTCAGACAGTTCGCGCAAACCTCGATGAAGAACAAGAACCTAAAGATCTTAATCTGTGACAACGGACCTCTCAAGCTCCTCCGGTAAGAATCGAGATATTAGTGTCTCCATGCTTGAAATCCTAACTTTGAGATTATAGTCCTCGCGGGTACTTCTGCTTCGGCGAAGAGAGACCTCTTGATCTTCAGGGCGCAATCTTCAACCAACGCGGAGCTATTAGCGATGATAGTTACGCTGGGGCGTTCGCTTTTATTCAGGGGAACCTGATCAGAAACCTCCGTGAAGGCCTCTTCCCTCTTCCTAACCGTCTTCGTCATGACCCTGCCGCCAAGTGGTTACGAGAACTGCGAGTCAAGAAGATTGAGCCCCAGGATCAGTGGCGCGACCCCTACATCCTTTGTGTCCTTCTAGGACTTGCTCAGTCACAGGCAGAGGATAAAACCTCTCCTAAGTACCCTTTCCCCGAGGATCATATCTTCAAGGTAGACCTACCCCTGCTCTTACATGACTCGCCTGGGATGCTTGTTGACACTAGTGTAGACCTGTGCCGCGTTAACTGATGACAAGAACGAGGACTTCATGTATTTCTATACTGCTGAGTTCTCGGTTGCCTTCGTTAGCAAATTCGAGTATCCCCTAGACCTGAAGAAGCCAAAGGATGCCATGGCCTCCGAGTTGTCCATCGGGATGAAGCAGATCCTTTTCCGGCCTTACAAGACCTTCCGGGCCCGCCTACTCGCGGAGATCTCCTCTGCCCTGTAAGTAGACGGAGCTACCTGTCGGTTCAAGTAGATTCCGGGGCTAGGAACCTGTTCAGCATCGGCCGACTGGAATAAACAAGACCTTTTTGATTTTTTTGTCGGGACGACAACTTCAGCTGAATCAATTAGTGGCATCCTACTGATTATGGATGCACGATATGCATGGATATGGCACCATTTTACTCATTGCTGAAGCCCATATCGAATTTGTTTAGGTAAGTGCTGATCTTTCGGGAGATCGTCTATAAAGGTATAAAGCCATCAGCAAGCTGACCGCGATAGAACTTTAAGTTCAAATAGGTTGTTATCGGGGATCCCGATAGACGAAGGAAGCACCGAACTGCCTATTCGGTTGCGATTCATGTTACATGCCGTACGCATTAGTCTTCAAAGACCATGGCGGAACATGTATACCTAGCTACTTTCCACCAGTCTTTATACAGCTCGTCACTCCAATACGAAACTCTAAACACAATCTATCGTACTACAACGGTGCCGTGGGCGGCTAAGTAGCCTGATTGAAACAAAGTGGCCAGGGTGCCCCTTGCAGAGCTGGGATGGCTCCCCGTGGGATACCGAAACATCGGCCGAATTACTGTCTCTTCCTGAAGCACACTCATCACGATCTAGATGAAACGGGGGTGTCTTTTGTTTGCTAATGGCGGTTTCATGGACGCGTTGCTCCGAAGTTCTCGACCAACTGCCGACTGGGAACCCCTGCTAGTTCCCGTGGGCTTCCCGGGTGGAAATTAGAGGACCTTGAGACTGAATCAGTTGAGGTCGGAAGTTGAATAGGTCAGTATGTATTTGGTTTCTTGTGGTGTTCTTAGTATAAAAGAGCCAGTCTATTCCTCGAACTGAAAGATGTTTTCACAGGCCACTCACCGATCATCTACTACTCCCTTATCCAACTTCAAAGATCCTCCTGCGTTCTTCTCTTCACCATGAAGTTCACTTCTGTTCTCCTCGCTGGCCCAGCTCTTGTTGCTGGAAGATATCTCAGTGATGAGGTTACTTCTGGAACTTCGACTCGCTACGGCGGCAATGTCTCTGGGGGCAACTGTGGCTTTGTTTCCTACACGATTCCTTCTGGCATCTATGGCACTGCTTTCTCTGGCCCCAACTGGGACAACGCTGGGGTTTGTGGTAGCTGTATCGAAGTCACCGGCCCAACCGGCAAGAAGATCAAGGCCATGGTGAGTACCCTTATGGTCTGATGGTTTGTGCGGTGTGAGCTGATGTATCTTGCTCTTAGATCGTCGACAAGTGCAACGAGTGCAACAAGGGTCACTTGGATCTCTTTGACAATGCCTTTACTGCTGTTGGCGGTACGAACGGCCTAGTTCAGACCAGCTGGAGACTGATTTCTTGCGATATCACTACTCCCTTGGTCCTTCGTAACAAAGAAGGTGAGTTGGCAATATGCTTCTCCTGCCGCACCCCAAGTCCAACAGCTAACGTTTTCTCAGGCACCAGCGCCCATTGGTTCAGCATGCAAGTCCGCAACAGCAACCTCCCCGTCAAGAGCCTCGAAGTCAGCACCAACAGCGGAAAGACCTGGACCGGAACGACCCGACGTGACTATAACTTCTTCGAGAACCCCAGCGGTTTCCAGGTTGATACCGTCGATGTCAGAATCACCAGCTCCACCGGCAGCACCATCATCGTCAAGAACGTCGGAGCTAAGCCTTCGACTGAATACCCTGCCAGTGGCAACTTTGCTTAAGATAACGGAGCTGTTTCCCTGTTTCGTGGAGAACAGTTGGCAATGGAGGGTTGGTGGAACGCTGCTAGGAAGATGATTTGATGAAGGAAATATTGGGGGCCGTTCTTGGGAGATTGTACATATTTAGATTCTTCGTAAATATCGCTCTTTTAGTCGATGGCACCATGAGCTTGGCTGTCTCAACTCAGCCAAGTCTTAGATTATAGCAATGTCCACTTTATGGAAAAAGTGCTGTTGTAGATAATGTCCGCTTACATGAGCAGTCCGAGATTATTTCCCACAGTGACAGTAAAGCCAAATTCTAGATATCGATTTTAGGCGCTGCTCTCAACATGATTGGTCGGCTCAATGTTGCTTGGCGTCGGATATACGTGGAATCTGACGTCTGTTTTCCATCTACACAGACCATCCAAACACTTTCACCTCACACCATCTCATCTCAGAAATACCCGGCATATACAAGCGATGTCAGCTCTAGACGTCAGCAAAGTGGCCATTCCATCATGCTGCGGGCGTGTATTTTTAGCGCTTATAAGACACGTATAAATGAGCATTTCCTGATTTTTGAAAATGGGTTCTTTGTGAGATGTCTGGGTTTATCGATAGCTAACTCTTTTTTCTCTTGATTTTCATTAGGCTAAGAAACTTTGACAAAGCTATGGCCAATATTTCCCACGACATGTCCAGTCCAAAGCCAAGCGAGGAGACTACCCTCCTTGATACCTTCGACTCTCACGAGACCCAAGAACTCTACAATATCGAGCCCCATCCGACCACCGGCCGCCTCATAGATTCCTACTCAGTCACTCGTACAAAGCCCATGCGCGTTTTATGCCTCGGGCAATCAAGAACAGGCACCGCGGCCCTCTTCATGGCCCTTAAGAAACTGGACTACACGCCATACCACATGTCCCTCTCCCTCAGTAGCCCCAAGACAAACCTTGGTCTCTGGCGTGAAGCCCTCGATGCCAAGTACTACGGGAAGGGCAAGCCCTGGGGCCGTGAAGAATTTGACAAGATACTCGGACCTTATGATGCTGTAACTGATCTCCCGGCCATCTGCTTCGTTGAAGAGCTCGTGGCTGCATATCCTGAAGCTAAAGTTATCGTCACTCAACGCGATGTTGATAGCTGGCTTCGAAGTATGGACTCTACGGGAGGCCGAGTCCTCCGGTGGCCTCTGTGGAATACTCTTGCGAGATGGGATACTAAACTAGCAGGCCCATTTTGGGAGTTTTCAAAGAAGGTCATGCCCGCCAACTTTCATACCATGACAGACTTCTCTGATAAATCACCGGCTCGTCAAGCCTTTCACGATCACTACGACCTGGTCAAGAGGATAGTTTCGCCCGAAAGAATGCTCGAGTTCAAAGTTCAGGAAGGATGGGGTCCGCTTTGCAAGTTCTTGGATAAGGAGATCCCGGCGGAGGAGTTCCCGAGGTCGAATGATTCAAAACAGTTCGTTTTGGCACATAGCTTGATGTGGTGGGTTGCTTTTGCCAAGATGGTTGGGAAGGCTTCTTTCATGACTGCTGTATCCGGAGTCATTGCATCGATATTTGCGATGTGGAGGTTGAAATATGCTGTCAAGATAGCTGCCATGCTTAGGCCGATCGCCGACTTGTCTTGATTTACTAGGTCTTGTAAGTGACAACCACGGTCTCTTGTTTGATTTTGCTAACAACTAACTCGCAGCTTGATAGCCAAATAGTTGAATACGATTTCTTGCTTCCAAGGTAGTCATTGGGACCGAGTGCAGTGCCCAGGGTCTATCGGTATCAGATGCATTATCCATATCCACCATATTACACCAGCTTCAGTCTTCCGCTTCTACCGGGATCCGTGGATCACAATGCCCTCGAGCTTATGAATAATCGTCTTACTAGGACAATCTTACCGGCCGGTGGTCAATGGATGATTTTCGAATAGACCTCGCCCGATCGACATCAACGTTTTCAGGCGTAACTCTAAAGCCATCCGTGCTCGAGACTTGCAGTCTAGATTGGCCTACTAGGCATGAATGCTAAGCTATTGAATTTTGGCGTAGTCCGTCTGGTAGCCATGCCTTTTTATGTTAGTTCCAATTGTCCTCCTACCGGCTTAGTCCAACACAGCACATTGTTTCACCGTATCCCGTCTAGTTAGTTCTGCTCGGTTCATCTGCCGAACGACCCAAATACCTGGGAATCAAGAGTCAAGACGGGCACTATCCCCAGTTCAACCATATATGAGACCGTTTCTTGCTATACGAGCCGGCGAACCGGCTGTCACGGCCTTCAGGTACAGGGTCCTCTAGTTACTAGTAATTATGCGTTATCACTCAGTGTAGCTTCAACCTTAACCAGTGAATTCCAGGCACTGCGGTCTTTACGACAATGGACCGTGGCTTGAGCTCCCTCGCGCTAATGCCACGGAAAGCGTCTAGTGTTGCACCAATTCCGACGAGCTGGGAATAGTGGCTCCTTTGTTCGTAGGTCTCGAATGTCTCACATTCCTCATGATGCAGCGGGCTTGACTTGGACCTGAATCTTATAATTCCATTGCCACTATGGGAGCTCGTATAAGTTTCGAAGAATTCACTCGAATTCTTTGCCAAGACCTTATTCTGTAACATACTTCACATCTCAGATCCTCTACCATGAAATTCATCACAAGCATTATTCTCCTGGCCACAGCCTCCGTGTCAGCGAAGCCGTCCGGAACGGCAGAGTGTTCAGCGATCTATCAGAGATGTATTGAAACAATAACAGTACGAGAGAAGCCTTCCTAGTGTTGGTTCGACGCTAATATCACGATAGCCACAAGAGTGCAAGAAGACGGATCGAGATTGTCTTTGCAAAGCTTGGGATGATGTTATAACGTATGTACAAGTTTGGAATCTGTCCAGCCTCACCTATCTTGATACTAATAATAGTCTCTGTAGGTGTTTAGTAGACTGTCCGAATACTCCTCGCTACTGGTTAGCGAAGGAAAACGCCAGGGGCTTCTGTACATAAGATCGATGGATATTCAAGCGTGCATTTCTTCTCTTTTCCAACCTTACTTCCCATCTCTGTCTCAGTTTACGGGACACGCTGGGCCACGACAAGGGCCTCACAGCGCCCTCACAGCAACTTCAGTATATCAGGATGGCATTCACGAACCTGGCCTTTGATGAAAGGCTGCAAGAACTATGAGGCTGGACACAACATACCCTCGATTCGATCACACGCAATATTACTGGGACATGGCTCTCGTCTTTTCAGGTTGCAAGAGAAGGTCGAGAAGGATATTGATCATGAGATAACATTAGGGGGCCTGGTTTATTAGCATCTTTTACATGTACATCATGACCAACTTACAAGTCATAGCCCTTGAGGCCTTCCCAGTCCAGCCCCTGTTTCCGCTTCGTGGACATATGTGTAGCTAAAGACCGAAGTGGTTTCGACCATGTAATTTTGGTCAACAATATGCCTGAAAACTCGCTATTATATCCAAGTACCGTATATAAGTCTGATTGAGATCTGCGCGTTTGGCTTCATCCTCCAGGAATTGGTTCGAGTTCTCTTTGGCGGTCACTGGCCTTTTGGTACTCTCGTATCACTCCGTCTTAGGGTAGTTCCACAGGATCAGGCCGGCGAGTAGCGAGTGTTCCTTGTAACTCGATTGTTTGATGGTTTGCTGGGACACTAAACGACTTCGATCCAACCAACTCCTTGGGTTCATTATCAGTTTCTATCTGGCATGGTGCTTCGGTCATCCCTTTCTCTGTCTCTGGCGTCATCTCCGGCTTCTAGGCGTGGGTCTTTCGGAGTAGATACATGACCGCGACAGCAGTTTCGCAAACCACAGCCAGGCCCCCAACGACACCGCCGACTATTGCACCCGTGTCACTCATCGGTTCAGATCGATTGTCATCAGAGACCTCGGCAGTGGCTTCTGTGGCGCTTCCCGACGAGGTGGTGCTTGTCTCTGTTACAGCTGTTGTGTCGCTGGAAGGTTTCGATGTCTCACTTGTCGATGTCGTTTGTGGAACGGTCCTTGTCAATGCCGGGACTTTTGGGTGATGTGAAAGGTATCTGTTGCAGCGACGGCACCGCAGGGGGCACAGGTGTATTTGTGGCCTTCGTCCATAATCAGGCATGCATAACTGCAGTTCTCGACCTTCTTGATATAAATCCGTTAGTTACTTGCCAAGCTTTATGAGTTTGTAGGACCAGGATGTCATTCTAATTCATGCTGATCACGACATCGCCAGCGAGAGGTACATTTGGAGTCGCCGGCACTCTTACATATTCCCCAAAGGCCATTTTGGGTACTGAAGCGACACATGCTGCCCGACTCGGCTGTCGTCATGACTGCCGGGTCGCCATTTTTGTAACCGCATGTTATCATTTCAGAAGGTACAGCGCGTCGTTCAAGGCGTTTGGGCGCCTGGCTGGGCTGCAATGTCTCAGTTGCAGTGGAAAGTTTGGCGTAGAGTGCATTGCTGTGGCATATGTATAACTGAAACAATTGGAGAGTCCATATTATTTGCTGCATATTGGGCTGTTTTGTCTCACTCGAGAGGGGGAAGAGAGACAGAAAAATGAACATCGAAAGAAAGGAACTGCACCTGATTTAATTGTTTTCATGTTCTATTTCTGCTCGACTGAGGGGATAAATCAAGATGAATTAAATGTATCAGTACAACTCATCAATGCAGAATAATCGTCAAGGATCGCATGTGCTGACTGTTTCGTGAAAAGACTGTGTTGACACCGTTTTGGACGGTTGACGTCAACCGTTTTCATCGGAATTCGACGCCATGTTCCTTGCAGCAAATCGTTATCTTAACGGGATGTTCATTGGGTGATCCCACTTGGCATCTGACTTGGCTCGATAGGGCAAGTTCCATTGTCATTGACCCTTGCAGAGTCTGTCTGTCATCCTTGTCTGCTGCAAGTTGAGTGATTAACCCATCCAAGCTCCAATGATGAGATGACAGGTTCAGTCTAAGCGTGCCGAATTGAAATGAGACGAAGGAAGAGGTCAAATTTGAGACGAGGAGGATTTGCCTCTGCTTATATCTCCCACGACAATCGTGTTCTTGAGGGGAGTTTTCGCTGACTCAAATCAGTCAGCAAATTGTCCTCGGAATGTAATCACAGATAGCTCATGATACCACGTCGCAAATAGTTAGAACATGTCGTATAGTTATTGACCCAATCCAATGATGACAAGATCTGGCCCCTGCTAGCTCCCGTGTAAACGAGGTCCCCGAATAATGAGCCAGTGGAGGTGCAGGTGGGCTGATGACCGCTGACGCTGACGCTGACAGTACATACAGTAGGTCCTCAGTAATGGAACGTGCCCTCGGCCTCCAAACGGCGCTGCCGGGGTGTGTCCTCTAGCGCCTGTTAGCGGGCACTCGTACTGGACGAGGCGTTTGTGTCTCAACCCAACCCTTCCCTTCAAGGCGATGGTGCTGTGCCTCGCCCTTCTCTCAGCCGCGCGAGTAAATTAATTATTGTTTCTTTTAATCTTCCCCTTCTTTTTATCTTCTCACTCTGTTCTGTTTTATCTGTTATGGACTCGAATTGTTGACGAAATGCATCGCAAGGTCTTTGTTCTGAGTGTCCCGCTCGTCTGCTTCTTGTTAGTCACTGCGAGCTTGTACCTTGGCCGAGATCATATAACCAGATTATCTGAGGCATACCTACCACTCCATGCCCCCTCCTCCCTTAAGACCACGTCTACGGAAACAATAGATTTACCTTTGAGTACGACGTCGGATTCGGTTGACTCGCCTGTTATCGAGGAACCTCCTTCATATTCGACGCTCGACACTGACACCACAAGTACAATCGAGGTACATACTACACCAACCATCTCCTCTACAACTTCCGCCGCGCCCTCACCAACAGCAACAAAATCTGCCATCCCAGTCGCAAATGGTGAGTCCCAATCTTTGAATTATCGTATAAAAGTGACTAACATGTCCCAGGTTCCGTCCTCTCTACAGAGCGCATCACTCCTTACATTCACGCCATCCTCGATCCTACTTCAAAAGAGCGCCCACGTCTTCAATGCCCTCCCTTGGATACCAAGCGATACAAGGACCTTCAGAAAAAGAAGGACACCCGCAGAGACGAAAATGACGAACAATCAATCGACTTCTTCTTTGCCCTTAATTTGCGCAACATCGTAGACCTTCTCCCTCGTCTCATGGGCAGCATTGTCGAGGCCATCCAATTCCTTGGACCCGAACGATGCGCCCTGTCAATCGTAGAAGGCAATTCTCCCGACGGAACTGCTGATGTTCTTGTCGCTTTGCGCCCATTCCTTGAGGAAATTGGAGTCACTTACTTTTACAACAACTCTGCGATTAACCCATCCAAGGGCGCCCGCATTCGCAAGTTGGCTCAATTGCGAAACTTGGCCTTGGAGCCACTGTTTAAGAAGAAGGTTCCAGCAGCGGATGACACTACTGTCCTCTTCATCAACGATGTTGCTGCTTGTCCAGATGATTTACTCGAGCTTGCGCTCCAGCGTCGTAAGCTGAATGCTGATATGACTTGTGCCATGGACTTTACCTACGCTGGTCCTGATCCCACATTCTACGACGTATGGGTAAGTTTGACTCAATTTCCCGGACCAGACTGCGAAACTAACACATTGCAGGTCGCCAGGACACTCGCTGGAGACACATTCTTCCCCATCCCCGAAGACGGATCATGGGACAATGCCTGGGACTTATTCAGAGGAAACCGAGAAGCACGAATGCGATACGACGCCCATCTTCCTTTCCAAGTCTTTGCCTGCTGGAACGGCGCAACAGCCTTCACAGCCGCTCCGATCCTCAACGGCCTACGATTCCGCGATCCCAAGAAGGACGAATGCTTCCAGGGCGAACCGCAACTATTCTGCAAGGATCTGTGGCATAAGGGCTACCGAAAGATCGCAGTGGTGCCCAGCATCAGTCTGGAGTACACAGATGAGAGGGGCAAGGATATCAAGAAGTTGAAGGGCTTTACGAATGAGGTCATACAGCACATGGAGGAGGATAAAGCTCATATTGAGTGGCAGTACGAGCCGCCGGAGAAGGTCAAGTGCATGCCGTCTTTTGATCGCCAGACGTGGTTACCTTGGGATGAGTCATTGAAACGATAGATGTCTTACGGTTGTTTTCTTTTGTTCTTTTCTGTATTTGGGTTATACCAGCATTGTTAGACGTGGTTGGTGTTGATGGAGTTCATTCACGGCGGTCTATTCAAGAATCATAAATATCACGATGAAATCATCATACGATTCCGAGCATCAAGACAATGGCTTGAAGGCCGTTTATGGCTAGTTCATGGATGACGATTGTCATGTGCAATATGGTTACATCGAGTCCGAAGTGGCATGTCCACCGTCTCGGTCCAACGTTAACTCAGATCGCCAAGGGCACGCTAATTCGCTGCAAGTCACTGGGTAGTGCTCAGCCCTAGCGACTAATTATAGGCCATCGTAAAGCCAATGCGAAGCCACATCGAACACGGACATGCCCGTTGCAATGGCTGCTTACTGGTCATTGAAAGGCGAAAGTGCCTGGCATTAACACTCACTCATGGACATTTGACATCTCCGTTCTTGTGGGTAGCAAGTAAATTACAGCAATATTGGTGACAATATCTAAGCCATCTAACTAATGTCTCATGTCGTAATCGTAATCTATCTGATGCCTTCCGACGTCCTTCGAGGGTATGAGATAACGGTAGAACTCCCAGTGCCAACAAGCAAGAACATAGTTGAATATCCCCGTCCAAAATCAATTCATCCCCATACACAATTCCGTGTCGTCGTCATTCATATCTCAGTTTCACATTCCCTTTCCCTGAATACGCTCCGCAGCAACACCATAGGCAGAGAGGGTGTCGCCAACCTCGCATGGATCCTCACCGAACTCGACCTTCTCAAATCCCTGAGGACGATCCTTTTCCAAAGCCATCTTGCCCATCTGCGCCTGGCATCGGAAGCTTCCAAATCGATATTCGACCACGGACCGGCCGCCCTTTGAAGCATCCCCCTGAACGATGAGTTCGGTGATCTCGTCAACCTCAAAGACGAAGCGCTCCTCGAAGAACTTTGTGAGAGAGCTGGGGTTAACAAAGGTGCTTTTTCCGGTGATGATAAGAACACGAGATGCAGGTCCCAGAACGCCTTGTTCCCCATACTTGACGCGATTGTGGGTGACTCGCACAGGGAAGCCGCGAACACTAATGCCCTGAGTGAGAGACTTTGAGAGGAGTAGCTGAGCAGGACCAGGGGTGAAGAAAACGACCTTTGCGGCTGCAGTTTGATGGCGCTCCCAGTCAGGCTCGTTGATTACGGAGCACCAGATGCGTCCGACGTTGCGGATCTGTCCGAGGAGTTCATGATGAGTGACATCAGGTGGGAGGTTCGTCAGCCAGAGGGCGCAGTTCTGGTCTGCGGTGAGGCTCAAAGCGCTTGCGTTACGTGTGTTGTGTTCTCCTTTGTAGTTGTCAGAGAAGACAGATTCTCTAGCTTCATCTTCACGGGCAGTGTGGCTAGGAGGGCGAGCGATAGCAGCCATGGGCCTAAAGCCACGGGCATTTTGCTGGCGGGCAGCCAAACTGAACTTTTGGTGATGACCATCTAGGCTCTGAGCGTATGGTACCTTCTTCAGAGCGTCCTCGAGCCAAGCGGGGAGAGCAGGATGCGGAGCCTCTTGGATGGGAGCCACGGGTGTCTGAGCAAGGGGAAAAGTGGTTGGGAGAGGCATGCTTTTGTGCTCGTTGATTCCTAGCTGGCTGAAGTGCCCCTTAAGACCTTCCCAGATGGCTGGAGATGGAGCCAAGGCTCCAGGGAACAGGCTTCTGGTTGAAGCAGCATGGTCAAGAGGAGGAGCGATAGGCTGGCGGATAGGATAGGCTGGTGTGGTTAGCCCAGCCGTATTGGACTTGAAGGTCATAGGCTTTTGAGGCACGAAAGCATAAGCCTCATGGTTACGCGTAGGCATAGGGATTGTTGCGTTTCGGAACTGAGGAGCTCGATAAGTGGGAGTTTCCTCGATGATAGCGTTCAGATTGGCCTGGGGAAGAGGGCCTCGATCCTTACGGAGACTGGGTGATTCCCCAGCAACAACCTGTGAGAACTTCATGTGGGATTTGCTCTTGAGTTCAGAACCTGTGCTGATAGTGCTAGGTCTTGTAAATGGGCTGCTCAGCTCATTAGGGGGAGGAGTAACGTCGGGATCAGGGCTGCTAGAACTCTCCCGAGTGATTGGAGTAGGAGGCGTTTCCATCTTGAAGAGCAGTCAAGATGTAACCGGTGGTGAAGATGAGTTGAAGATGAATAATTATGATATGCTGGATAAGTGTCGATACAGTAGGGTACAGTAGAGGAGAGTTGAGTGAGATGATGAGGATCAAGATTCGAAAGCCGATAGAAGCGAAGAACAATTTATAGTCCTCCTTATTGGAGAGTTGAGATTGCCTATTGTTGTGATTGAATGGTCCGTGAACAGCAAAATCTCCTTGGACAATGGCGGTAGTCGTTTCTATTCATTCATCCCGCCTTCATTGATAGAAGCTGATGTGTGAAGCGGGGTTCCGAATAGAAACAATAGTAGTCGATCAAAGAAAGTGAACTAGCAAGAAGAATCAGAATATACCTAGTTATGTTATGGATGATTTGCTTCGCCAAACTTTGCACCCCGCGATGGTTGAGGCACTCGGTTTGCAGCCGTGGGCCTCGGGTAGCTGCGTACCTAGAAGATGTGATAGAACCTGCTGTCCGACGATAAGTCAACTTGCGGTCAAGGATATTTGTGAGTGAAGAATGTTATTTAGAAGGGTAGATTTCGAGTTTGTGTTTTGATGTATGTCTCGACGAGGTGGTTGCTACAGCACGGTAGCCTGGGCACGCTGTCTATGTCACCTGGCAAGCAGCTGTTAGGTAGTCATGTGTCGTTTGATATCAGACGATGACGTCTTATTTCACCTACAGTGACCGTGAGTCAGGCCTAGTCAGTGATTTGGTTCCCATAGACAAGCGGTGTATGCTTCAGGAGGGAGATGCGGCAACTTGCCGTTGAGTGTCACCATAGACTTCTGCAACTTCGGACCCAAGGCCCTATACTCTGAAGGTATTGTACCATCTCTATCGACTGGACTATCGATCATCCCGAATTCCATGATATAACTCTCTGCATGATCTCTTGCACTGTGTTCGAAGAGCCATGATATCCCATGCCTTCTCCGGTATTTGCCATTGTCTGACACCCAGTGACTGCCCAGCTCCGGGCGAGTTTTGCAACTCCATCCCCAAGGCCGCACTAGCCTACACTGCGTGAGCTGTTGCAGGGAATTCGCCCTGCATCTTCCAACGTATGTACCTCTGCGGAATCGTGCGCGAGGTTTCACAGCCGTCAGTCCTTTGACCTGGGAATAAAGACCAGCACCCAATCACCCTTGCGGCAAACAGAATTCCACATGTTTTCTAGATGCTTGTCCACAATTTCTATTGCAGAGAAGTGCGGAATAGGCTGGCCACTTGCTGAGCATTTGAGCAAGTCCAGCTTCGGTCTTGTTCAGGCAGGATGAAAATCGGCCATGCAAAGGATAGCAAGTGGTCAGGGAGAAATGTGAAGAATGTCATCGTTTGTAAGCTTCATGGGGGAATATACCGACACAGTGATAGACAGACAATTAAGACTAGAGCCCCTCTGACTTGTGGTCATGGCATATCGAATTGGATCGCTACCATATCCTCTTCACAGTGGATCCGCGTTTCCATACCTCTTCGGCTCGTCTCAAAGGCCTGAGATGATCTCCAAAATTGACTTGAGATGTCTTGTACATGCTCATCCTTCCATCCATGGCTTCTTCCTCCACAAGAGGAATCGCTTCGACAACACAACAAAGAACTAAACGACAACTAGCCGAGTTTTCGAGTGCTGGCCTAGGAATTCGCACCAATTTCTTCGGTCAATGCATACTCGCCTCCCTCTCTTTCGACGGTAGACATTTAGTCATGTCTTTGTGGGACTGGTGGATATCAGGACTGTCGGATACGCAAAGCTTCATGGTGGCCCATAGCCTTGCGATTTTGCACATCTCCGGGGCGTCAGTGCAGTATATGTATATTTGTCCATCTTTCAGCAAAAGTCTCGCCGCAACAAGGCTTTGAACTTGATAAGTGCTTCTACTCTCAGACTGTTGATGACGAAAAATGGCTCATCAGTTCATAGCTTGGCACGAGATGTGTTTTCTCAGAGAGACCCGGCTGAACACAAGGACTCGACGGCTTGGTGATATCGGATATACAATGGCTTGTGAATCTGCGCTGGTCGTTGTTGCCCATCCAATGGACGCGGCGTGTAGGTCCGTCAAGCAAAGGCCGCTTCTGGGACGTGTTGTTTCATGAAGTGCAAGTGTCAAACCACAGCAATCCGGTCGATAAATGCCCAGCATTTTGAAGAAGAATTCAACAGTAAGAAGGATGAAGTGATGGTGACCCAATTCCGGCATTGACTACTCGAATTTGGCTGTGATCTTCTGATCTTCATTCACCTCGACATTCGGGGGTTGTGAAGCATTACGTACGGCTTGCAGAACATCTTGGATAAAGTACATGTAATGAAAGAAGAAAAGAAGAAAAAGGCAGAACCCTCTTTCTTACTGATGACCAATAACGGAAAGAATACAACAGCGTGTCGGTCAGTTCCTACTGATTGATACCAGCTTCACTTCAGTGTGTCCATCATCTCCACTTATGAAGCTAGACACCAAAAAAAGAACTTGCGGTTTATGTGGATCGAACACATGACCTTCAGATATCAATTGATTGAAGTTTGACTTCAGTCTGACGCTCTCCCAACTGAGCTAAACCCGCTTGTTGAATTCTTGTCAATTATTGTAGCCCATGGCCATTTGGTGGGCCCCTTGCTCCGCGACTGCGACGGAGAGATGGTATTTCCAGTCAGTGGCCCAGCATCTGTGGCTATCCTCATTGACCTTGATTCTGTTACCCAAGGTTGATTAGAAGCTTGGAAGTAGTGTATGAAAGCCAATGCAAGTTCTGCCTCCTCTCAGTTAGAGGCTACGTTACACAGACGGCCTTGACAGCATCGTATCAACAGACTGGCGAGTAAATCGATTTGGCTATAGTAGCACACGACATGAATTTAAAACCTTTATTTCACTCGCATGGAGCGGCATGTCTCATTTCACTTCCAGATGCTGAAGAAATCCAATGATGCTACCTCATGAAGTGCCTTGTGTTGAGCCTCTTGAGCTATTAAATAGGGATGCCTTGTGCGGGAGCTGGGCGAAGTAGGGCTGAAAATCCAAGATGTTTGGACAAAATAACACAAGTATTGTCCGAGGCACAAGCCCGATTGTCGCTGTCAGTTTGGACATCTTGAGGCCTCTTTTCTTTCAGCTACCTACCAACACTTGCTAAGTGACGGGTCATATTAGGCAGAGGCCCAAGCTCCCTTGGTGGCCGGAGAGGAGTGAGGACTTACAGGGTCCCCCACAGGAGCTGTCGAGCTGTAAGTCCTAGGCCAGGGGGTGGAGGACGGCAAACATCACCTCACTTGGATCCTGACCATTGAGATCGACGTTTCGAATGATGCACATAACACAACCAACCAATATGCATAGATAGACTTTATATTCCTGTTATTTCTCCTGTCTTTCAAAGTATTGACCAGTAAGATGTGCTATCTATCAAACTGCAGTTGGCGGTGGCATGGATGTCTGTCCTCGACAACTCAGACGCCTTTTTGCGGACTGAGGTGCCTTTACATGGACGTATGTACCTGTGCATGCAGCTTCGTCTGCTGTCGTACCTTTAGGCGGGCAATGGCTGAAAATGGCGTTAAGGCCAACTGTGAGGCAGCAATGGCACCAGGCACCAGCAAGTCCTAAGCTATCAGATTTGACCCCTCCCCTGCCAACCCTGTCCTTGGAAGCCAAAAGTAGGTAGGCTTTGTTTACTGTACTCCTGGCCCGGGCTTGTTTTATCTTTTACTCTCCACTGAGGGCTAGGAAGTTTTTGAACTTTAACCATGGAGGCACCTCATCCATCGTCAAATACGTCCCCTCCACCTCCTGGGCCTCCCCCCATGCGAGTCAACTCTACCTCCGACTCCGAACTTGACGTGGACTTTGGGTGCTTCATAAAAACTCTGGCCATCATGTCTAACAAGCTCGAGAAAGTTGGCGACAACATTTCAGACATGACTTGGAAATGGAAGCACAAGTTCCTCCACCGCAAGAAATCTCCTCTCGATGAGCCACTTGATCTCGAGAAAGGGTACAAGGAGGAGGAGCCCGGTGAGATCAACCTCATAGATCCATCTTTTGGTGCCGACACCTTCATATATACCCTCTACGAGGGAAAGCGCTCGGTTCCTACGAGGAATAATTGGGACTGGCAAACCTACCCACCCAAGCAAGTGTCCACCGCCATTACCAAGACACGAGACTGTGCTGCCATCAAAGTGTACAAGATCAAAGACATGCAGAAGGGCCCTATCTCAGGCCGATACCCTCTCAAGTACCACGGAGTCGATGTCCAGAACCCTCTTCTTGTCAGTGCAATCGAGCCTATTCTGAAGAAAGAGGAGAACCTCCTTCTCGATGTCTGTGATGCCGCCTTGTTCAAAGAGCCCTTTCGCCCTCTGTGGTTCTGTCAAGATGAGCTCCGAGTTTTGTATCGCAACACCAAGCAGGGCGATCCGCTCAAGGGATACCTGCATCTGCTTCTCAGAGTTATTGATGAGATCTTCCGTGATCTCAAAATCAAGCAACGAAATTTGCTCGACAAGGGTCTCATTGACTTCCGTACCGCCTGGACTTTATTCCCCAAGGACTCTACAGTCTACAGCTTTGGAATGAACTCCGAGTTCATTGCCAAGGTGGATGGTACCGAGTACGACACTAATGATGGTGTCAAGCAGCTCGTCCTGTCAGTCAAAGTCATGGCTTTCAACGGCGAGGAGTTCGTCTGGAGGAAGAAGTCGCTTACGATCAACGAGTTCGCTGGAAACAAGCCCATCCGTGACCTTCGTCATTACCCCTTCGAGATGCATCCAGAGAAAGATGCTGTTGAACAGCGCTTGTTATCTCGGGGTCACAAGGTTCTTGACCTACAGGGCTTGGCGTATTGCTCATACAACGGCATTGCTCTGCACCCAGGAGAATCTAGTGTTGAGAAGCACAACGTGGAGTGTCGTGTCCTAGTCGACGTGGTCGGGTTTAACAAATACCATCTTGCCCAAGGAAAGCGCGAGAACAAGGACCCAGAGATTGAGGTGGTCGATGTATCAAACCGCCGCCGTAAACAGGATCTCGCCGAAGCCAAACCTGAGGGCAAACATCCCAAGACACAGCAGAAGAGACTCAATGAGGAGGACCAGGCCAAGAACAAGGAAGAGCTTCTTAAGAAGCCCAAGGAGCTTGCATTCATGACCGAGCTCATCGGTGGATACGCCTTGAAGAACAAACTCTGGGGTAAGATAGCTGATGTCTGATGGGCTGTGCTTGTGCTAACAATCTATAGTTTTCTTCTACGTTGAAGATCTTGAGCCGATTGTCTGGAACGATCAAGCGTACTCCCACCTTGTCTTTGACGAGCAGCAGAAGGATTTGGTGCTGTCGTTCGTGGAGAATCACAGTCTTGCCAACGGCCCTCACACGGCTATGGAAGATGTAATTGTCGGCAAGGGACAAGGTCTCATCATGCTTCTGTCCGGCCCTCCTGGAACAGGAAAGACCCTCATGGCCGAAGCGATCGCGGATCGCTCCCATCGCCCTCTCTTCTACTTGCAGGCTGAGGATCTCGGTATTAATGCTGCTGCTTTGGGTGCAAACATCAAGCGAGTGTTTGAGATGGCTACCGAGTGGAACGCTGTCATCCTGCTTGACGAAGCGGACGTCTTCATGGCAGAGCGTAACCCCAACGACATTCATCGCAATGAGCTCGTCAGCATCTTTCTTCGCGAGCTCGAGTACTATCGCGGCATCATCTTCCTGACCACCAACCTGTATCATACCATTGATACTGCGTTCCGCAGCCGAGTCAGCTTGCATCTCCTCTTCAAGTCTCTCAACCGTGAGGCTCGCGAGACCGTTTGGCGCAAGTTCCTCCGACGTCTGTCTGACAGCAACCGAGTCACCGATGTCACGGACGAATCTCCTGCTACGGGTTCCACCACGCCTAGAAACGACGGCACAGACGACAATGTTGGAGGAGAGATCACCGCAGCCTATGGGGACAAGCCGCTTGATGACGAGGACATCGCCGAGTTGTCACTCTGGCAACTCAATGGACGAGAGATCAAGACAGCTGTCAAGATGGTACGCAGCTGGTGCGATCACAAGGGGTATATCATGACGCTGTCGCGATTGGAGAATGGTATCAAGGTGACAAGCCCCCATTCCAACAAGGATGGCGATGTCGATAGGGATCTTTACGAGTGATTTGGTGTTTTCGTTCTTTTGTTTTCAAGATACCAGCCTGGAGGTTGATGGTTCTATTCTGTTGCTATGTTCTGCTTTGTTACCTTACAAGTCCACGAAAATGTGGCGATTCTTTAGCACTTTCATCACAGATGAACTAGAAGCAGATATGTGAACTTGTTGCTATTCCATGTACTCCATACAATTCGTAATGATCCGTTCCGTTCCTAACCCATGCCTGCTCATCCCGAATACAGTAATTTACAATAAACCTCAAAACCAGATGTCCACCCTGCCATCCCTTTATCGCCGAAACAAAAGTTTTGCACGTGTATATCAGACATTAATTAATTCAGCCCCTTGATCGCAGTCCTCTTCGTACACCAGTTTGTGCTGCTCTCCCCGTCTTGGTTACGCCTGTAGGAGCAGAGCCCTTGGCCTTGGTGGCTGTGGCTTTGGCTGCTCCTCGTCCTCGTTTTGGTGCTGGAGCTTCAGCCGTCTTTGAGCTTGGGAGCTCTCCCTTTCCAGCCTTTCCAGCCTTTCCCTTTGCGGGCCGTCCACGAGCCTTGGGCTTCTCTGGTTCGGCCTCCGCCTCGGCTTCGACAGCAGGCTCTGGTACCTTCTTCGCGGCAGCTCGACCACGAGGCTTGGCAGCAGGCTTCGACTCTTCAGGTTCAGCGGCCTTAGAGCGAGTAGACTTGCCACGCTTGGGTGCGGGCTCTTCCACAACTTCCTTGGCAGCCTTTGTAGGCCGTCCTGTCTTTCGTCCTGTAGATTTGCTTGGTTCCTCAACAACTGGCTCCTCGGCTTTGCGTGTTGTACGTCGCTTCTTGGTCGCAGGCTCAGGTGCTTCAACTTCAGGCTCAGGCTCAGGTGCTGTGCGTTTAGAACGTCCAGGCTTTGTGGTGGCGGTCTCAGCAGGAACATCTTCAGTGGCCTTGGCTGAGGCAGCTGCACGTCCTCGTCTCTTGGGAGCCAACTCGGGCCCAGATGCAGCATTCTCGGCCAGCTTAGTAGCAGTCTTGGCAGCTCCACGCTTCTTTGTAGGTGCAGGCTCACTTACGGCCTCTTCGACGGCCTTTGAGGCAGCCGCCCTTCCACGTCGTTTAGGAGCCGGTACTGGTTCTTCCTCTGGGGCAGACTTAGCTACACGGCCACGTCTCTTGGGGGCCGGCTCTTCGGCCGCGGTGTCTTCGGCAGCTGCAGCACGACCTCGCTTCCGCGTTTTGGGCTCTGGAGCAGATTCCTCACCTGCTGACGCCTCAGTCTTGGAAGCAGGACGACCACGCTTCTTGGGAGCTTCGGTGGGCTCTTCTTCTTTGGGCGCAGCTGCAGGTCGGCGACCACGTTTTGTGGCAGGTCCTGCCTTCTCCGCTGGGGTGGAAGCAACAGTCTTTCTTGTAGCCCGGCCTCGCTTGGCTGGCGAGGGAACTGTGCGTGTGCTTTTCTTTGTGGCGGGAGCATCGTCAGTCGAGTCGGCACCTCGCTTTGCCCGACCAGCACGCTTGGGTGCTTCCACCTCTGGCTCGACTTCTTCTTCCTCTTCTGTTGGCTGAGGAGGGTTCTTCGGTGGCCTGCCGCGTGGCTTTGGTGTTGTCGTAGGCGTAGCTGCAGCACGAAGTCCAATTGCCGTCTTAGGTGTCCGGGTGGTGGTAGCTCTTCGAGGTGTTGCTACAGCCTTGCTAGCACTGGCAACACGACGGCCTCCGGCAGACAAGGGCTTTGATGCACTGGGGACAACGATTGGAGTGGCTTCTGACTTTCTGGGTCGGCCTCTCTTTGCGGTACTTGGGGGCGCGGCTGGAGTGGCCACAGCATCGCTCTTACGTGGGCGCCCTCGCTTTTTGGGGGTCTGGTCCGCGAGAACACTTGCAGGCATGGACTTGCGGGCTCGTTTCTGGGCTGACGAGGGAGCGTTCTTAACCGCGGGTGAAGCTGGCGCAGAAGCAATGCTTCGGCGGCCACGAGTGGGCTTTTTAGCAGACCCCGAAGCCTCTTCCACAGCCACCTGTGTGCTTCGTCGGCTCCGCTTTGCGGATGCTGGTGCAACAGGTTCTTCATCAAGCGATGGTCCACCCTCGGGTGCAGGAGCTTGGGAAGTGAATGTTGCCTTTTCAGGTTCTGACATTGATTTCAGTTCAACGACAAGTGAGGGAGTAGAACCAGCTCTTTCGGTTTGTTGTTCTAATTGTGTCGAGGTAGCTCTTCGATTCTTGGAGTCTTCTGGTTGAGGTGTCGCCACGACTGCGGGAGGTGGCGCTGACATACGCTTCATGATACCTCTGCCAACTGAAAGCAATGCATTCTTAAGAGAACTGGGTCCTGTGGCAGGGGCTGAGGCAATTTCTGGTGATTTGGATTGATTTTGCGCTGGGGTTTGCTGGCCATCGGCAGCTTGCTCAATGGGTGTCTGGGTGGGTGTTTCCTCAACGCGATCGGCTTCACCATTTTGAACAACATTGTCAGGTTCTTGCTGAGAAAGCAATTCCTCGGGCTCCTTTTCTGAGGACTGTACAATGGTCTCCGTATGCTCATAAATCTCAACGCGTGACTCCTCAACGACGGGGTCCGCGCCTGCCTCCGTGACCACTTCTTCGGTGATGTTTGACTGAATGATCGAGTTCTCTTGCGCACCTGCAGCGGATTCGCGCAGCGGCGAGAATGGGGCGCGTTCGGGGGAAGTAACATGATGAGAATCAGTGTGTTCCTCAACGATAGCGGACTCTTGTGGCGTATCATCTTCGGGGGATTCAGAGTAACGCGAAGGCTGCTCGGGGAGAGCAGAGACATCGGGGGAGTCGAAACCGTCACTGTTGAAGGTTGTATCGCGTTGCCAGGGCCAGCTGGGCGGAGGACCAGGGCTTAAAGCATTCGAGGGTGCAGCTTCAGGAGCCGGGTTTCGGGGCATAAAAAGAGGGTTGAATAAAGGAGAAGCCTCTGGGCGATAGGATTCGGCAAAAGAGGCATCATCAGCCTCGGGCATGGTGTTGGGTACACCAGGGGACGAAGAAGCGACAGTTACGCGCTGACCAAATCCAAGCCAGTTTGAGGAACCGGAGCCAGAGCCGGAGGGGGCGTCCTGGCCAAAGTTGTAATCCATTGCTAAAGGTGAAGTTGTAGATGGGTCATTGATAAGAGATTGGCTTATCGAGAAGAGAAAGAAAATTGAGGTTGAATTTTGTTTTGTTGTTTACTCGATTTGCATGATGATGTATGATCCAAGCCAAAGCTCGTGTTGCGACGCGCTTCGTGAGCGCGATTACCTTAGAGTGCATCTCCACTTTTTCGATGAGGGATGACATAATGTGTCTTCCCTGTCTGTTCGCGCGAGCACTTGCAGTTGATCTGATCTTGGCGCTTGGCATTTGAGCTTAGCGTTGACATCCCCAATCTCTAATCTTCTTCTTCGTCTCAACCTCGATTCGAATGTTGATGTTTCAGTATTAAAATTTGTTTTCGAGGTTCAAGACATGGATGACAAAAGCAACATGACTCACGCATGGATGGTATCCCCAGCCTCTCACATTCATGCCCACGCCCTCCTCGGGGGGCAAGAAAACAGCGAACTTTAATATGGGGTGCCAAAATGAACTCATCAAAAGCTATCCTAAGCTTAGACTACATTACATGTGTTTTCTTTCCTCCTCTAGGCCCTGTGCACTTCATTGGGACAGTTACTCACTAACGATCCCCAGATGTGTTGATGCATGGAGCCGACACAAAATACGATGCGTTCAATTAAACAACAGCGCTAGAGATACCTCCCTACAACTGTATCCGCTATAAAGTTGTCTCCCGTCTTTACCCCCAAAAGCTTAGGCATGTGATGCAGACCCAGCTAATCTTGCACTGCCACCGCCTAAAGCCCAATCAGGGCTTCATCAAACAAAGCACCCAACTGCTGTCATTGAAACGGCGGGCCTGCAAGTGACGTTATATCAGCCAAATCAGGTATCGCGAGGCCTCCTCCATGATACCCTCAGGGTCCCTTACCGCCATTCCCTGCAAGAGCTGCGGTTCCTATCGGCCGTGCTCGATGACTACCGGATGCTACCCGGGCAGAGAGGTTCTTCCTTAACAATACCGTGACAATGTCCCGTCTATTGTCAGCGAATTGTGGTGGCCACCTACATCCACTGCGTTAGCCTGCCGGGTTCTATTGTCAATGCACCACTTCCGCTATTGCAGATGCCTTCACAGCTTGCATCCCGGCTCCTCGGCTTGGCAATAATTCGCTCAAACACTGCCTGCTCGCACTCTCTTCTTGCTCAAACGAGTTGGTCTGCAACCTGCTCGCTCACTTTTATTACTTTCCTCGGAAAACGGCACAGAACATCCAGACCTTACGCCCGTTCAAGTTGCAAACAGCCCTGAAACACCTTCGCACTGGGGCATCGTCTTCGGCGTATTAACGCCAAAGAGACGAGCATGTGGCGCCCAAATCTCAATTTTGTCAAAATACACTGTGAGTGCCGTTCTAGTGACAAGGTGCTGGAAGGATGCGGCTGACAACGCTACTTGGCGGCACGTAGATATCTACATCATCTGCATGGGTCTGTCGAGCTTCTTGTTCATCTATCCGGAAGGCAAGCTGAGTGCAATCGATGCCTATTTCTTTGGCGTTAGCGCCTCGACCGTTACCGGTTTAACTACGTGAGCCACTTCCTACCACACTTTGTGGGCTTCAACGGTGCTAACCGTTTTCATTACAGAGTCGATGTTCCTGTCCTGAAGACATACCAACAGCTGTTTCTGTACTTCGTTCCATTAGTCTGCAATCTTGTGACAATCAATATTATAGTCGTGGTCGTTCGCCTTATCTGGTTCCGAAGATACCTCAAGAATGCTGGTCGGTTCGTTCTCGCCTTTACTTGGCGGCCACTGCTGACGTTTCGCCATATAGCTCCTGCTCTGCTCAGCAGACGCAGACCAGTGGATCTAGATCCTAAGGAGGATCCAGAAAATGGAGCTGATAATCCTCTTTCAGAAGTACTTGACAAAAGACCGGGGCTTGCACGATCTGTAACAGAACGCGTACATAAGAATGTCGCGGAACGGGATGCACTCCCGCCAATCGAGGCTCGGAGTCGGACTGATCCAGCTCCTGATCATCCAACCCAACAACGGCCGGTAGACATTCTTTCACCCACAATTAAGGAAGAGAGGGTCAAAGAGGAAGACCAGCACGAAACGAGAATCACTTTTGATCCTTCGACCGATCGCCATCCTCGCCATGAACAGCAGGAGTCGACTCTCTATATCCCCGGTCCTCGCGCTCGAGACCAAGGTACGCCACTATTTGCTCCTTTCCTCGTACCAACTGACGTATCTAGGTCTTCCTTTTGTCGAGCTAAATACTGAGCGACGGTTCAGCCGAGACACTCGAGATGGTGCGATCCCTGCCTATTGCTGCATGTGTTGCATGTGACTTGAGCTAAGCCCTCCTTCTAGAAGACGTTATTGAACCTATTTCGCGAACTCAGTCCACCCCGATTGGTATCCTTCGCCGTAGACGTAGTGCGGGCCTTAGTCTGGCTAAAGTCCGCTCCGTCGAGCGCGTCGCCAACGTTGCTTCGTCACTCTTTGTTATTGGCAATCCTACTCAAGCGCCTAAGGAGCGTCCGCTAGCCAGGGCACCAACACTTGCCGTGGGTGACTTTCCCCGGCTATCTCGAGAGGTAACCATAGGGCGTAACTCCATCTTTCACAACCTGTCGTCTAAGGACCGGGAGGAACTGGGTGGTATCGAGTACAAAAGCCTAAAGCTCCTACTCAAGATAATCATTGGTAAGTCTTCGGGCGGTTGGCCAGGGACAACCTGCTAAATTTCTACAGGCTATTATGTTTTTCTTCACTGCCTCGGAGCTGTCTGCTTGATAGCATGGGTTCAGAATGCTCCTAAGAAGTACGTTGAGTACATCGACAAGTGCGGGCAAAATCGAATTTGGTGGTAAGTTTCCTCCTGGGTTATGGCTTCTATCCTTCTCACATTTTATCTAGGGCAGTGTACTCTGCTCAAACCATGATCACTAACTTGGGTTTCACCTTGACTCCCGATTCGATGATATCTTTCAATGACGCTCCAGCTCCCCTTCTCATCATGAGCGCCCTCGCCCTCGCTGGCCACACCTTTTACCCTGTCCTCCTCCGGCTTGTCATTTGGACTACCTCCAAGGTCGTCTCGAAGCAGTCTTCTCTTCAAGAGCCGCTACACTTTCTTCTCAATCACCCGCGGCGATGTTATACCCTTCTTTTCCCCAGTGGACCAACCTGGGCACTTTTCGGTATTCTTGCCCTCCTTAATCTCGTTGATGTTCTATTCATCATACTCCTGGATTTGGATAACTCGACTGTGACGGTACTTCCTGGGTGGCAGAGGTTCTGCGCCGCTGTGTTTCAGGCTGTTAGTTCTCGACACACTGGTACAGCCAGTTTCAACCTTGCCAATGTTAACCCGGCTGTGCAAATGGCTTTGCTCATCATGATGTACATCTCCGTGTACCCCATCTCAATCGTCGTCCGTTCTTCAAATACCTATGAGGAGCGCTCTTTGGGCATTTACGAGCATAGTCTACAATATGATGAGGAAGATGGTGGCTCATATTTTGTAACCCATCTCCGGAATCAGCTGAGTTTCGATTTGTGGTACATCTGTCTTGGGCTTTTGTGTATCTCTATTGCTGAGCACAAGAAGATCATGGACGGCAATGATCCGGTGAGTATGGCTCCACAGTGCATTGGCTACAACGCTCACCATAATAGGCATTTACGATGTGGCCGATGTTGTTCGAGGGCGTTTCAGCATAGTAAGGAAGGGTCCCTTCATTATGATCGTCAGAGCTAACCGCGATGTAGCTGTAATGTCGGCTTGAGTTTAGGATATCCTACCATCAATTCGTCTTTTTGCACCGAGTTTTCGACATTCAGTAAACTCATCATCTGCGCCATGATGATTCGTGGGCGCCATCGTGGACTTCCTTATGCTTTGGACCGAGCTATTGTCTTGCCAACAGAGAAGTCATTGGGCGCTGAAACTATCACTCAGTCTCACGAATCGCATGAACCTCACGAGCATCGCGAGTGATCCGCAACGGAGCTTCCTCTTGACCATACACGACACCGGGTGGATGAGACCACGGCCTTTTCTTTTCTTCCTTTTTTTCCTTTTTATCGTTCAATTTGTCTTTCATTGACTGCATAGCGACGTCAGAGTTACGCTTAGAGGCGTTCGGTGGGTAGATTGGGAGATCTGCAAGACCTTGAACGGAGCATTATATGCATTTTCGCCATCCTAAGCCGTCGCTCAAGAACTCTTTTTCTACAATAGAGTAGTGGTTTTGTCCCTCAGACTTTCTATTATAAACAGGCCCGGCGCTCTAGATCATCAGCATTTCGGAATACAAGACAGCATAGGGATACGCCAGGATCTTCAAATAGAGTGCTTTTGTTTTCAATATGCGTGTGTTCTGTGACTCTTTGTTCGACATGGCAGTGAGTTTCGAAATAACTCAGCCGATTCTCTACCGAGTTGCGGTCCTTGGCGTACAGAGTGCAAATTTTGATCCTATTCGCCCTTCCGTCATTAAACACCGATATCCATAACTTTGTTGTGGAACTTTTCCTCGCAAAGCTTTATCTCCAGGCTCCAAGTAAGTATAAAACCTCATGCCTCTCTTCCTTCCGAGCAATCACCTCTCGACACGCAATTTCCCTTTGCAATTGCGCTCGAAACCCGCACTCATCTACACCATTCCTTACAACGGATTTCGGCCTCTACACTGTCGAACCTCTCCAATCTTGTTATAAACTCATACACAACGAAACATGAATCTCTGTCTTGCCCCCTTCGGTGGTCTTGTTGGCTGCGAAAAGACATTTCTTGGCGTCTCAACTGCGGTGTACGTATACCCCTCTGACTTGATGTGATTCCACAAGCTGACAATATTTTGCAGGTCATGCTGCGTTTTCACGTTAGGCAGCGGGCTTCAAATGGCCTTCAATGGCGAGACAGAGGATTCGGGGCTCTGGGATGAGAAGTCTCAGCATGTCATACTTTGGTCGTATGATGATGAGCCTGATGTTTAGGTCATGCAACATCGATTTCTCCCAGTAGCCTTTGGCTCGTGGCCTCGCAGCTGGCTTTTACAAGTCCAGGGAGATCAGTGGATGGAAAACTCGGGGGGGCTATGTCTATTCGCAAGTGGATGCAATACCAACGGGACCAAGCTTCGGAGAAGTCTGTACGCAAGACAAGCTTACAGCTCAAGTGTTGGAATAGACGACTTGCAGGTTCTTCAGGGAAGATTGTTGTTCTGTCAACTTTGTTCCTCGGAAAAGGCCCGCAGCAGAGTCTCATTAGTTACATTTTTAATCGCCATCACATTTCTACACAATTGATACGCGAGCGCTCAGTGGTGCAACGGGACTTGATGAGATCTTCAATTCTGATCTCTATCAAGCACAGAGTTCCTGTGAAGGATGAAAACAGTATGTCATTCCTTTATTGTAGGCTCGCGAAGGTATTGTGTGGCAATCAACAGACACCGTGGTTCTGCTCTCGGTCGGGTTCAACAGATATGTGCCAGGTTCTTTTGTTGAAGCACGTGAATCAAATCGGAAAGGAGTTTTAGAATACGAAGAGACAAGGAGACGAGGCATCGGTTGGCTTATAGTGATAAGAATATTTCACAGCTGGAGATGAGCGACGTATTTGGCCCGCGGGTTTCTTCTGCCTGTCCCAGCCCAGGCTTCGTGATGCCAAATACTAAGGTAGGTACCTACCCGTACATGACCTGAAGGCACAAACCTAAGGCGGAATCATAGAAGGCGGAATCATGGAAGGCTCCATCTCGCCCATTCCCAGATCTGATCCCTCCTTGACTCGAAAATGGAAGTAGCTTGGCACTGACCGTACCTCCTACCAGTGTTAGGTACTGGTATTGGTACGGCCAAGCCAAATTGAAAGTCCCGAATTCTTTTCTTTTGCTTTCAATCATTCTGTATCTATCTGGGTTTCGTGTTCCAAGGTCTGATGCTTTCAGACGCTTCGAAGCTCAGGGGCTGCTCTTCAGGGGCTGCGGTCGCAACTCCCCAATGGCTTCTAGGCATTAGAGGAGGCAGAGTGTTCAACTCCTTCCGAACTCATCGTCGCGGCTGACGCAACTCGTCGCTGGCCCCTTCCATCATTGTCATGCTGGGAGTCAAACAACTTCAAGTCAGACACCTTGGTAAACAAACTTGGACCTTTACACACATCTCTCAACCCATTCAATCATTTACAACCCACCCATTTCCGTCGGCGTGTCAACTTTATTCAGTATACCACCCTCTCAGCATCACATCGTCACCCTCCCTATTCAACATGAAGGTCATAAGCATTATTCCCATCCACATGTTCCTGTTCCTGCACTGCATACATGCTATATATCTGCCCAAAGATGACGATCCTGGCATTCTCATACCCGATCACCAAAGCTTCGATGAACCCGTGGAATTACGCTTGAAATGGACCCCGTGCAATCTGGGCGTTCGTGAATTCAAGGAATTGGAAAAGAACAAGGCATTCCAGTGCAGCCCTTTAGATGTTCCTCTCGACTATACCAACTTATCCAGGGGCACTACGACATTGAATTTGATCATGCTCAAAGCGCCCGAGAAATCTAAAACCGAGAAATTGTACAAAGGCAGCATCATCGTGAATTTTGGTGGTCCAGGTACTTCTGGAGTCCAGACCTTGTTGCAAATGGACCCTAACGATACCCTCTCGATGTTTGGCGGACGATACGACATAGTCAGTTTTGACCCACGGTAGGTGACATCACGGCTATTTCAAGTTTATGAAAGTCAAATCTAACCTCGAATTAGTGGTACTGGCAATACATTGGTTCCGCCTGATGATAACGGAACTCTGACGCAAATGGTCGAAGAGCTCATCTACACCGCTCAGAATTCGTCGTACTTCCTCAGTGCACGCGAGGCTATTACTGAACATTTGATCAGCGATGGTTTGGATTATATAAGCACTTTTACGGAATCCTTTCTTACGAAGGACGAGGCACGGAGTTTCCGTGGCACTGCATTCGTCGCCAGAGATGTCGCGGAAATTGCCCTGCAAATAGGTAACCGCATCAACTACTGGGGCATTTCGTACGGCACGGTCGTAGGTCAAGTTCTGGCTGGTATGTTTCCTGACCGTATTGGGCGCATGCTTCTCGATGGCAATCTGCTCGCCGACGACTATGTTGACAACCTGGGGCTCGATAGCACCAGGGATGCAAGGAAGGCCTTGTATCATTTCTACGACGAGTGCATGGCAGCCGCAAATAATTCATGTCACTCGGCTAACAAGCTTCCCAAAAAACGAGATGATTTCCTCGAAGTCCTCAATCGCGTCTTCATGGTCTGCACAGGAGTTGGGGGTGGTTTAGGCAGCGCTAAATCACTCGCGCTGAGCGACTTGGTTCTCGGGGCTCTCTACAACATTGATGGTTACCTTTGGCTGGATGAACTGATCGATACCGCTTTGGAGGGCAATCGTTCGATGTGCTCCCAGAGTCCTGGCTTCGGAAACTCGACAACTTGGAACCCTCATGTCGACCTTGCCTATCTAGCGATCTGGTGCAGTGACGCAACTTTCCGCGCTGAAACCCCTGGGGAAGTCCTTTCCTTGTTCCAAGACGATCAGGCCCAAGATAATCCCTTCTTCCTCTCGACCCTGCTTCAGGCCTCGGTGTGTTTTCGATGGAACACTCACGCGGCTGAGGCGATAAATCTTACAAGCCTTTCAAGAGTCAAGACAACCATCCCAATCCTTCTCGTCAACGGCAAATACGATCCGGCGACTGCTTTGGGTAATGCCCGGAAGATATCTGCCAGATTCCCTGGGAGCCGGGTTGTTGTTCACGAAGGTGTTGGTGTTAGTATAATATCATGTCTTGAATTGATGGTGATACTGACAGAAACTCATAGCATGGCTTCGAGGTCCATTCTTCAAATTGCACTCGAGATATTGTAGCCAAATATTTCATCAGTGACGAGCTACCTCCACAAGAGGTCACCTGCGAGCCGGATAAAAGTGTCTTTGAGCTTATCGATGAAAAACGGAAGCAAACGGTAGGGCTCGCGGGAAAACGTAGTATTCCGATTCTCCTGTGGGTAGTGCTGGCTTTCCTGGTTTTTGTCTGCGTGTGTTTGGTGTTTTTGTTGTGTAGTTCGAAATGAAACGGTGCTTCTGGGCGGATATAAATTAGTAGAACAGTATTAAAAGTATACATTTATTCCTTGCTGCAAGCCTAGTCATTGGATGTTTCTGTGAAAAGCAAAGTCGACTAGTTGTTATTTGCAGCTCAACTCGGATGTTTGATGATGATCTACAGCTGGAATAGCAGTGCTAACAAGAAGCGATTGAGAGCCCAGATCAGTGCTTACTTCCACATTGTCTCCGATATGGTACGTTATCCTACGATTCATGAACAGGCCCCAATAGCTATCAGCGGTCCTTATTAATGCTCCTCCACCTCCAATATGAAGTTGAGCATAACATCTCAGGTGTTGTAGGGTAGGCAGAAGTACAGTAGCTTCAACTTAGCGTGTCGATACGATAGATCGCCAAATTCTAGAAGGATTAGACTTTGCAAAATTCCAATTAAATGGAGTCCCAACCCACTCCCTCAACCACGCCATAGATCAAAAGAGCAATCACATCCGCAACCATGAAGAATATTGCCGGTATCCGTATCTGACTGTCCGAAGCCCCCCAGTCAATCTCAGATTGCACCATTGGCTCAAGTGATGGCGTCGATAAGACATTTCTCGCCTCGCAAAGGGAGATGATGAAAAGATTTAGGCAAGTCTAGTAGATCTTTACAAGATCTTAGACAGGTTTATTTTGGCACCCTGGTTTAATATCACAAGTTTTCTTGCTCCCTGAGCTCGTCAACAGAAGACTTCTCTCCGCCAAGCCCACGATCAACACTTATCAAACATCTTCATCACCAACCAGATCGGGAGGCGTCAAGATGAGCGCCGACATTCTTGCTGCTGGTGGAAAGGCAAGCCCGTCAATGGGCGTGGAGGCAAGGAACGACAACAATGGCGATCTTGTGACGGCCACCGAGGAGCAGAACCTCCAGCGAGGTCTGCACGAGAGGCATCTTTCTATGCTGGGTATCGCTGGCGCTATCGGTACAGGTCTCTTTCTCGGTCTGGGCCAGTCTGTTCAGACTGGTGGTCCTCTCGGCGCGCTGCTTGGCTATGCGACTGTCGGACTCGTTGTGTGCGCCGTGCAATTCGCCTTGGGAGAAGTCGCTGCTCTGTTGCCGGTGACAGGAGCTTTTGTGCGACATGCTGAATTTCTTGTTGATCCCGCCTGGGGGTTCGCAATCGGATGGAACCTGGTCTACGGAAACATTCTGTCGATCCCTTCAGAAATCACGGCCATCTGTGTGTTGTTCGAGTTCTGGACCGATATCAATCCCTCGCTATGGATCATGATCTTTATCGTCCTCACCACAGTCGTCGGTCTCTGCTTCGTCCGAGTTTTCGGCGAGGTCGAGTTCTGGTTCGCCCTTCTCAAGATCCTCTTGGTCGTTTTCCTCATCATCCTGGGGTTGGTCATCAACTTGGGAGGCGTCCCAGGCACAGAACGCATTGGCTTCAGGTACTGGAAGGACCCTGGACCGTTTGTTGAATATATCGCTTCAGGGAGCTGGGGTCAGTTCCTTGGTTATTGGTCTGTCATGACCAGCGCTGTCTTCTCCTTCGCAGGCGTGGAATCTATTGCCATGGCCGCAGCTGAAACGCGGAATCCTGCGCGTGCGATCCCCAAGGCTTGCAAAAACGTTTTCATCCGAATTCTGGTCTTTTATATCTTGGCCATCCTCATTGTTGGCATGCTTGTGAGAAGCGACGACGAGAGACTAAACGATCAGTCCGGAGCCGCAGGCCAAAGCCCCTTTGTTATCGCAGCCTCCGCGGCCGGCATCCCTGCGATTCCCTCCGTCGTCAACGCCGTTGTCATAACTTCCGCGTGGTCTGCTTCAAATCAGAGTCTTCTCGCCGGCACCCGTGTTCTCTATGGTTTGGCCCTCAAACGACAGGCACCTCAGATCTTCCTCCGCACGACCGCGTGGGGTGTGCCTTATGTCTGCGTGCTCTTCTTCACTTGCTTCATGTTCCTCAGCTTCATGAGTCTCTCAAACGGAGCTATGACTGTTTTCTGGTGGTTAGTCGACCTGACAGCGGCGGGAGTCCTGATCTCGTGGGCATCGATCTTGTTGAACCACATTCGTCTGCGCCTTGCGATGAAAAAGCAAGGAATTCCCATAGAAAAACTGCCCTGGCACAACTCCTGGACTTGTAAGTGTGAGCCTAAATTTGTAGAGCTTTGTTAACATCAGAGTAGTCTACTCTTCGTGCGCCGGCTTGTTCATGACACTGCTCATCCTCCTCACGGGCGGTTTCCGTGTTTTTACCAGGGGTAACTGGGATCCCGTTGGCTTTGTGTCATCTTATTTGTAAGTGGTCCCGATATTAGAGACGAGATCTGTTCCTATACTAATTGTTCTGTAGGGATATCCCTCTTGTTACCGCAGCGTACTTGATATGGAAGTTCGTCAAGAAGACAAAGGTCGTGCCGTTAGCAGAGATACCCCTTCAGGATGCTTTCAGGAAGTCGGAGGAGGACCACGAAGTGGTAACCGCTTAGTTCTCGGGGCCACATGGAGACAGAGAGCAAGCTGAGGTTCCAGAAGCTCCTGATCTAGAGTCTACCAAAATCTATACTCAATTGTATAAACTCTACCAACTTCGCCAGAACCTTCTGTCACATAGGATAGAAGCTCTGGGGTTTCTTGACTGCCCTTGGGGAGGTAATATTAGCGTATCATCTTGTATTAGCAAGCGTTGAAGACAGCAATGGGCATATGATTGTCATTTAATGATGTTCTTGAAGATGTGGAGCGTGTCTCTCAACGCTCTTACCAAGCTGGTACCATTTCGATCTGCCCCGACACCTACGGTGCGCTTACTTTCGCTTATCCATCTCTGTTCATGTTTATATCCTCATTATCGCATGTGTCTCGAGATTGTCGCTGCTGACTCCGGCACTGTGGCCGTGGAGATGAGTTCGTGCCAAGCGTACTGTCTGTGAAAGGGGGCCCAGGTTGTACTTGGAATGCGTTCCTATTAAACTACATCCGAGATTAGTTTTGAAAACAAATTCACAGCTATTCGATCCGGTCTCTCTTCCTGTTTGAATGTATTTTCTTGCTAAACCGCAGGTATTGGGCACGGTGGCCATCCTCACGTCGAGCTCTTCCTTGAGGAGTATCTAGGAGACTCTTCTCGATCACGATTTGCATATAAATCCTCTACTAAATTCAGGCTTACACGATCTTCCAACCTTAATTCTTACATTCTTGATCAAAGTCCGTGGGCCTTAAGGGGTTTGCGGGTGCGTGATGCTCAAGTAGCAATCCTCCTCCCCCGAGGCTCTTATGACACTCGTTGATATCAGCACGTTCAAAGGTCTTCAGGCCTGTATTATATGAATCAATCCTGTTACAAGAACTACAGTTTCACTTTAGGCTCTTGACTTCTTGATTGAATGGTTATGAATGATTGCATACGCTCCTGATCAAAGTGTCTCAAATCCTCGTGGATGTGTAACACTCTGGCATTGCTTCGGGAGATGATTTAAGCCTGCATAATAACCTTCGTTTCTATCTTCTCGAGCACTAGAATCTTCGAGCTGATCTATATTATGGGCACATCCAGTAGGCCAAGTCATATCGAGGAGTTCGTGACTATCGCTTCATTCAGGGGAGCAGCTCAGCATATTCAATGGAGGGCTCTCCAGCAGTAAGACTTTGACCTTACGCCTAGGTACCAATAATGACTAGTCTAAAGCTATGCTTTACCATCAAATTCTTTTTTTTTTTACTTCGAATAGCAATCCTAAGTTGTCTTACACTCACTCCCTCGGGGGACAGGATCGCAATTCTCCAAAAGGACTTTCGAACGACACGCAATTGTGACTTGGCGCACATGGCAATGATTGAGGCTATGCAAGTCTTGGGTCCATGTCGTACGACGGCTTCTTCCATGAGCTGAATGTCTGGGAATAGCCTCACACCTCTGCAGCGCCTCAGTATATACTCCATCAGGAAGCCAAGATTCACTCGGCCAAATGTCCCAACATAGGCTCGACGAAACGTATGATCTGGTCGTTGCGTCCGTCAAGACAAAGAGAACGGCATTTCCCAGCTCGGGCTGTCGGAACGCTCGAAGAATGTCACTCGGAAGCATACTTCCCTCCCAACCGCAGACGTCTTTCATCAACCTCCTTTGCACTGTTCTCACCACGATATTCTTAGAACGGGCTGATTTCTTATGGTACCGACCTCCAGTTAAACTTCCAATTCCCCAGGTATTCCCGCACCCTGAAAAGTCAACTCAACCGCCACTGACGACCATCCCCTCCCCCGCAGCCACTCCAACGACAAAACACCAAATTAAGGGGATATTCTAACTTCGTTTCACCTCTCACGAGAGTTCAGTGGCTCATATCGAAGCCCTCCAGCCGCTGTCTCTTCAATGCAGAAGTCTGAAGGGTTACAACGCGCATAGGACCAACACGAACCGTCGAACTCTACCAAGAATATCGCGTGAAACACGGCTAGCATAGTCCGAAAGCCCCATGTAACAATGACACGATACAGCTCACATGTACGACCGTCAGCCACAGGTTTTGTTGTGGTCTTTCTTTTCAGCTTTTGCAAATCCCCAAGCATAGCCTCAAAGAAGATTAACTTGTTAATTAGAGGGCCATGACGATCAATGGCTTGACTCGCGGGCTATGGGGAAACGTGACACGTTCCCCCCTCTCGCCTTGGAAACTATCGAGCGATGATAGAGTTTCGGTCCGTAAGCCCAGGCTTACTACACTGTTTCTGGTTTGGCAACATCTGTGCGATGAGGCCGAGAACAAGATCCGCAGGTGGGTTGGCTTACATGCCATGAGTCGTACAGCGTGGATGAGGAAATTATGATGATCGTGGGTTGTGTTGGGCTGGGCTGGGCTGCGGCTAAGGCTTAATGTTATCCTGCAGGCCAAGGGAGGCTTTGGGTTTGACGGGAGAGAAAGGGCTGGATCGTGAGAGATGCAATGGTCGGCGCCATCCGGGGGAAGATTGTGGCCGCAGGATCTACGATTACAGCTCGGACCGAGTTGAGGAGGAAAGTCAAAGTTGAGATTCCAGATGTTGGCGTTTACGAGGTTGTGTCACTGTAGTTGAGTATCTACAGTAGAGTGGTTACAGTGCACAGCCTGTTCTCATATCATGCAGTTGTGAAGGTTACCGGATCTGATCATCACTCACAACCTATGTAAGTTGCTTACCAACCTTGGAGATATCATGAGAGGTTGATATCATTCTCTGGCCAGGGGGTTGGCTCGGGTTAATTGACAATATGTAGCGATAATTTAGCACTGCAAATCACAGCTGATGAGAGACGATCCATCATCATCACCAACCACTTTAGCCACTTTAGCCACTGGCAAAGGGCCAACTGTGCTGTTCTGTAGTGCAACTTAGTTCAGCGCTTGGCGTGATACGATAACTTGACCAAGTCAGAGAGCAGAGTTCACAGACTCGTGCAGGCCACGCTTCGGGAGCATTCCAGTGAATGAGTGGCTCTATCTCCCCGAACCCATCAGCCATCAATCTCCGTGGAACCACGGGCCTCTTCTTAACTTTAGTTAGTGCTAGTGGTCGCTGTAAGCTGTGCCGCACACCCACTCCCCGAACCATGATCGACAACCAGCGCTGAAACCTGCTTCTTCCCTCTCCCCCAAACCAAAAACGAACCATCAAAAGGGCCAAGCCAACCTTGAAACTTTCCCATCTTCTTCCAGAGGCTTACGTTACGAGATTTAATTAAACTTTCTGGGCATTCTAAGCGAGACCTTGACCTCGTGGTCTCTCTCTGATCTCTCTCTTATCACCGGAAACAACCAAGGGAATGAGATGTGATCAACATGCGCATTTCTCAAATGTCGCTATTTGAACTTTGATGTGCGTGCAGTGCCGTCTAGGCAGTTGAAGAGGAAATGCCACCGAGTGGTCCGTGATGTTTCTTTCTCTTCTGTTTGAGTTTGGGTTTTGGGTGCTGCCCAAGCTGGGCATTACTCTACTCGAAACAAGGGCCTGAGACATTTTTTTGAGTGTCTTTGAGGTTTTTTTGATTAGATAGCGGTGAGACTGAGGCCAAACAGACTATTGATTTCTTGTCTGTTATTAGTGACTGGGTTGAGATAATGCGATGCATGCAGCAGAGTTCCATTTCCGGGCTTTGTCTCACGCTGAGTGGTCGGCAGTTTAAATGGCCTCTGCGGTGTACTCTGTAAAGTATTCTGTTATAACCAGGGTATCATGGAGTATCATTTATTATGTGTACTTGTCAGTACTTGGATGCTATCAGTTGTCTCTCATATTTCCCTGAATAGCTTCACCACCCTCACTACCACCAACACCACCACCTTTCTTGTCTCTGTGATGTGAGCAGTAAGATTGTCTTGACTTTCATCCTCATCCTTCATCCATCGCCCCAATAATCGTCTCCTCCTCATCACGCTACCCTCCTCGAGCCCGCCTCACCTTTTCACATCTGCCCGTCTAATTCGCTGCGACCATCTCCACACATCCATTCCAAAACTCATGCCGTTCGCCCTAACTAGACTATCCCTGCTCATTGGGCGCCACGTCCTCGCCTTGTTTTTTTCCCTTCTCTTCTTTTCTTTTTTTCCTCGCTCTCGCAAGCGTTGCATCGCTAACGCCCGCCCCACGATGCACGAGTTCCAGGGATGGTTAAGTTGCTTTTTTCTAC
>JAAOAR010000095.1:0-59406 GCA_013395995.1 Fusarium pseudoanthophilum | reverse complement strand
TAGGCCGCCTCTATCTATAGATCATGAAGTTTGTGCAAGTTGAAGCGAGGTTGGGTTTAAGCGAGGGGAGCTCATGTGGAGATGTATAAGCTAGAACGAAAGAAGCACGCCCGTGGAAGCCTCGATATGGGATGTGCGCGTATAAGTGAAGCATCCCGCGCTGTCTGACTTGATGTGGGTTTATGTGGGCTCCCCACATGAGAATCTGGACTTCCTGGGGAGGAATGAAGACTCGGGACCTTGAACCTAAAAAAAGACCCAGGTAACTTTATATAAGTTTAGGATGAGTTTAGATACCTTTACTAAGTATATCTTAACACCTAATATCACTGTTTGATGTTCTGTTGCTCCCCGAGAGCTTCTTATAGATAGTAAGTTGATGAGAGCACTATATATAGCGAAATGCCATCTATCCTGTTGATGGAATCCACGGATTTCTCATCAAGACTTTCATATTATATAAGTAATAATTCGCAGCCAAGTTCTCGGCATTGTGCTTGATTGATAAAAAGAGTTTTTGTTGAGATATCATCCTGAGAGGATGCCTTTCAGGAACTTACAATGAATCTATGAATGTATGAGAGAAGCTTGAATATATCTGTCTATAGACTGCTTATCTGATACCCGACTAACAACTCATGATAGACGTTGAGTGAGTCTATCGGCAACCGATACGAATATGCGTCTTTACTCAACATTGGATTGGATATTGGCAGAATTCTTCTTTCAGCGACTGTGATAGTCTTGAAGTTTACGTTCTATCGTTTTCTACTAGAACTGTCTTTGAGTTACGCTCGAGAAACTCTCTGCAGTTACCATGACCTTGCTCCAGCAGACTTGACCCCATATGTACCAATGATGTGTAAAAACACATACCCTCTTCTACCGTTTCTCTTCTTCTATCAAGTTTCCTTCTTTTCTCATAAGTCAGCTCATTGCAATTCCCTATATCAAGCGAAGTTCTATCTAAAACATGAATTTACAGAAGTAAAGACTCATCTGCATGAGCTTCCCCAGCCTACAATAAAATAATTTCTCGAATTCGGCGTCCGAATTCAGCCTCATGTTTCAATTTTCAATTTTTGTGTAACGGAAGATATGTAGAATACCCTGAAGCTTGATTGAATACGGCAAAGGGCACTGCTTCCACTTCATGACCACAGTCCACGTAGTACAAGCCTACCAAAGGTCTCAGTTCGGTGTTACGTGAGCTATTTTTCTTCGCTTAGTTGCCGCATTGGTTTTGAAATGCCATAGTGCTATCGTAAAGGGGTAGCAAGAGGTTCTTTGCATTATCATTGTATATGTCTGGTATCCTCCGTTTACTTCGGTAATCCATACAGAGTTCGACTACAAAAAGCCGATGCTGACGTTCTTGTCAGTCCCGGTTTCAAGATAGGACCAAGCAGGAACTCATTCCATATCATATTATTGGTAGCATTCTCAATCTCAGAACTAATTTTCTGTATTGAAAATTATTTCATGATGTACCTATGTGAGATGTAGGTCCGTCAGATCTTTAAGAAGTTAAGTTGCTCATGACGTATAGGATACCCTACACCATTGCGCCTCAGCATCTGGAAAGACACAAGAGTAAAGTCACGCAAGAACTGACATCATCTATCAATAAACTCCATCAATCACATCTTCATGCCTTTTTATACGTTATCGACGCACGTGGTGGCTTATCAACCCCTCCATGACAAACTCCAAATTGCGCCATCTAGATCACGTCTTACGAACCTTCACAGCCCAGCCCATCACAAGCCAGAAACCACGCGGATGTCTCGCGGCGAAACAAGAAAAACACCTCAGCTTATCAATATGAATCACGTCTTCACTTCCCCCTCAAACCCATAAGAAACCCAACATGTCGCGAGTAACTCACCAGCACCGTATCCAAAATGGCAGACTCGTCCAACGCGCCGCTGCTTCAATCGCGCAGCAGCTCATACGGTTCGACTGATAAGACCTCCACGCACCATGATAGTGAAGCCGCGGGGGAGATACACCCAAGTCGAGATGTAGAAGACGATGTACTCCCTGAAACATCGACCATTGGGAGGAATTTATCGTGGCAGAGCGCTTATATCCTCGTCATCTCGCGCGTCGTCGGCAGCGGTATCTTTGCGACGCCAGGAACGATTGTTCAATCCGTCGGAAGCGCAGGACTCTCGCTATCGCTATGGATAGTCGGCGCTTTCATCGCAGCTTGTGGTCTTGCGGTATCGCTCGAGTTTGGATGTATGCTTCCTCGGTCGGGAGGCGATAAGGTATACCTTGAGTTTGCGTATCGACGACCGCGATTACTGGCTTCTACGCTGTTTGCGATGTATGCTGTGCTTTTGGGATTCACGGCGAGTAATTGCATTATTTTCAGTAAATATGCTTTGTTCGCGCTGGGAGTAGAAGCGACGGATGTGTTGAGCAAGAGTCTCGCCGTTGGACTACTCACATTCGTCTGTATCACGCACAGCGTGTTTCCCAAAGCAGGTGTCAAGATACAGGATGTTCTGGGCTGGATCAAAATTGGTATCATCGTCTTTATGATCCTCTCGGGCTTTTACGTCGTCATCTTCCGTCCCGACACGAGCACGGCACCACTTACGCATCAACTCGCGTGGGAACATCTCTGGGAGGAGACGAGTTGGAACTGGGGCGTCATCGCAACGAGTCTTTTCAAGGTGTTTTATTCATTCGCGGGGTTGGATAATGCTGCGAATGTTATGAATGAAGTCAAGCAGCCTGTGAGGACATTGAGGTCTGTTGCGCTGACGGCACTGGGGACGGCGTGTGGACTGTACATGCTTGTCAACATTGCGTACTTTTTGGTGGTGCCGATTGAAGAGATTAGAGGGAGTGGTGAACTCATTGCTGCGTTGTTCTTTGAGAGGTTATTTGGGGAGAAGTTTGGAAGAGTTGTGCTCCCGACAGCTGTGGCATTATCGTCAGTCGGGAACGTCATGGTCGTCGCTTTCGCACTGGTAAGCCCATCCCATTTCCAGGAAGCATCAAACTAACTGTAACAGGCACGAATGAAACAAGAAATCGCAAGACAAGGCTTCCTCCCATACTCCTCCATCCTCTCCTCCTCCCGACCATTCAACTCTCCCATGGGCGGCTTCATAATCCATTACATCCCCTCATTCCTCGTCATGGTCCTCCCACCCTCTGATTCAATCTACTCTCTCATCCTCGACATCGACGGATACGCCGCGCAGCTCATCGGGCTAGCCGTAGCAATCGGCCTTGTAAAGCTCCGCTTCCAACGTCCAGACCTCAAGCGACCGTTTAAAGCGTGGATGCCCGCGGTGAGTATCAGGATAGCGATGAGCTGCGCTTTAATAGCGGCGCCGTTCTTTAGGCCGCCTGACTACGAGGGGCAGGTGTTTTACGCGCTGTATGCGGTGTTTTCGTGGGTTATTCTTGTGGGTGGTGTAGGGTACTGGTATCTTTGGACGAGGGCGGTGCCGAGGTGGAGGGGGATGAGATTGCAGGAGGAGACGTGTGTTTTGGAGGATGGGACGACGATCACGAAGCTAAGGTATTCTTAGAGAGATCGGAACTCGGAAGAAACGGTTGATGTGCATTGCAGATGAAGATGTTGCCGATCATTCAGGCCCGAGACATCCTAGATAGAGATTGAGTGCGAAGAGCATATCTTCAATACTTAGATAGAGATCTGAACCTAAAGTTAGACAAGAATTGCATAAACTCATCATAATACCCTAAATCTACGGTGAACATTGCAGATTGATCAAAGTGAGGAAGACCTCGGTTACAGTCTCTTTCGTATTCACAAACTCTGAATGCCCTCAACCTCCACTTCTTCTTCTTCCTCCACTTGCACTTCCACTTCCACAGCGTTCCAAATTCTCGGGTCCGCAATCGCCTGCCAAGCCCTTATCGGCTCATCGTAAGATTGCGTTATGGGTCAAATCGTTCTAGCTCGCAAACATAACCAATGTCTAGCCTTATTCCGCTATTCGTGTGTCCCACCCACCACGTTTTTTTTTAATGTTCTTTATCTTCTAAAGTACCAGAAAGAAAAAAAAAGAAGCCATCCTCAGTGGAGTTTAGCCTAGACTGACGTCGGTGGAGCAAGCGTTAGTTGAAACGAGACCATGTCAAGCCCTGTTTTCTCGGACGACGACGACGCCGAGAGAACTGTGACTCTCCATGTGATTGAGTGAGTGAGCGAGTCTTTGTTGAGGTGAGGGTCTTAGTGTTTCCCCTGCCAAGAAATGAACATGCGATTTTCATCTGGGACCCGCGTTTTGCTACAAACAAAACAATTTAAACGAAGAAACATTCTGCGGGTCTCACTCACTTACACCCACTGAACCTCTCTCAAACATCGTCATCTCGGCCGAGTAGAGAATGACAATGCAACTGAGGCTTTTCTCCCAAAAACTCCACGATCTATTAACCCATCTCATCCGTCGATAGTGACTCAATAGACCCGATGCGAATTACTCTGACAGCAAAAGGAGGCGTACGCAGTCCCTCCCCTTTCTCAAGCCACGGCGCAAAAAGTGGTTTAAATTACAGTGGCGCTAAGAAGGTGATTGACTGGGGTGCGTTGGTTAGCCCAGATCCGTAGTTCAGCTGGTCATGTCTGCTTCTACGGTAGATGGCGAAGTGAGGGCTTGAGGGTCGGATTGTCGGCAAAGACCAAGATTTTGTGTAGACGTCATTGTTTGTTGGTTTCTTTGAGGGCGTGAATGCGTGATGAGGGCTCAGTGTTGTCGATGGTGGTGGCGTTATGACGGCGGTTGATGGGCATGGGATTTGGAGAATGCCCTCAAAGAACACTCTCATTGTCAGTGACATTCATCCTACGATACGCAAAGATAAGGAACCTGGTTAATATCTCGATAACTTCACCTGCCATCCAGTCTCACGTTTCAGGAACCGGCACGTCTCCCACTCACCGAAACACTCCCTCCTATCACCACAACCACCACAGACCTACTCTCCGTACTCTGCCCTAACAAAACCCCATCCTCAGCAACCCTTACCTGTATGTTTCATTTTATTTCCCGTAGCGTTTATGAACCAAAGCGCCACCAAACGGTCTGCACCCCTGACTAGCCACCCTCCTCCCCACCACAACACCGCAAGCTATCGATTCTCCCATCCCCGAACCGTGATAGCTTCACCCGGGTCACGTCCAGATTTAGAAGATGGCTACAACGGTACGGCGCACTTTGAGGATCTTTGGCGCCCAAGTGACTTCGCTTGCTGGATCGTGCCAGCGGCGATGGAGGTGGACGGATCGGTAATTAAGCCAAGAATTCGATGCAAGACTCTCTTATATATCCGGTTGTCGTACGTTCGTTCGAATTTTTGTGACTGTTTTTCCTCAGCGGTAACAACACTCTCTTTCTTTTCTTGCTGTTGCTGTGCATATTGCTCTGTCACTCTTTTGACTTGATACCAACTACATTCCATTCACTCACTCACTCACTACACGAGGATCTTTTATTCTCACTTCCAATCGTTACCTCTACTGCAATAGCTTAATACCCTTTCCCTCCACAATGCCTTCCTCAAAGGTCTTTGCAGCCATCTTGGCTGCTCTGGCCGTGGCCGACGCCAGCCCTTGTAAGCCCAAGCCTGTCACAACGAGTGGTTCAACCGCTGCCGTTGTGACTACTTCTGGCTCAACCGACATTCTTTCCTCCACCGCTACTACTGAGACTGCTGCTACAACCACCACTGGAGCTGCTTGCTCTCACTACACTCCTTACACTGAGATCGTCCCCGCTGATTGTGGCAAGACTGGTGTTGCACCCAACTGCGCTGACAAGGTCATTGGATCTCCTATCACTGTTACCGACTACGCTGCGTGTGGTAACACTTGTGGTATGACTGTTGGCTGCAAGTCTTTCTCCATCAAGGATACTTCTTGTACCCTGTACAATGCCCCCGTTTCTTCACTCGGATATACGTTCGACGAGGGTTCCGACGCTAGCCACTTCTATGACCTCGACCTTTGCTTCGGATGTGGTGAGGGCACAACTACCTCTGGTACTGAGACTGCCACTGGATCTCAGACTACTGGTTCTGAGACTGAGATCACTGGTACTGCTTCAGGTGGAACTACAACTGCTACCGGCTCAGAGACAGAGACTTCTGCTACTGGTTCCGAGACTGGAACAACAACCGCCACAGGCTCTGAGACCGAGACCTCTGGTACAGCCCATGCTACGGGCACAACCGACACTGAGACCTCAGCCACTGGCTCTCAGACCGAGACCACAACTGCTCCTGGCGCTACCACTGAGACCTCAGCTACAGAGACTCTCACAGCCAACACAGACACAACAACAGCCGCTGCCACAACCACAACCTCCGCCGGTTGCACTGCCTACACACAAGTCGCCAACCCTCCTTACAACAACTGCAATGTCAGGGGCTCTGCAAGTGCGGGTGCCGTCATGAGTCAACTCGCAACATACGGCAACACCGCCAACACCAACGACTGTGCCCTTAAGTGTGCTAACTACAATGATGCCCTTCACCCCAACGATAAGTGTCGCTCCTTTGCTTTGGATGGTTCCAACACCTGCTATGTCTATAGCACTACTGTCAGCAACCTGGGCATCAACCGCAGTGGCCTCCCTGCGTGGGAGTTTAACGATCTGGATGCTTGTTACTCTTGTGATGAGGGTAGTGCTACTACCACCACTGCTGCTGGTGTTGATACCACTAGCACTGAGGCCGGAACTACTACGACCGAGACTGGCACAGAGACTGGTACTACCACCGAAGCTGTGGGATCTACCACCACTACTGAGGCTGGCTCTGACACAACTACCACCACTGCTGCTGTCGAGTCTTCTACCACTGAAGCTGCCACAACCACAACATCCGCCGGCTGCACAGCCTACACCCCCGTTGCCAACCCACCCGCTGCCAGCTGTGCCGTCCGAGGCGCCCCCAACGGCTTCGCTGCCTTCTTCTCCCAGCTCGTTGGTATCCCTGACCTCAACACTGAAGAGTGTGCTCGCCAGTGCGGTCTGTACCGCAGTTCCGATGCCTCCGGCGATAAGTGTCTCTCGTTCGGTCTGGATGCAAGCAACACCTGCTACCTGTATAAGGTCCCCGTTAGCACCTTGAGCGTCGATGCTTCTGGAACTCCTGCCTTGGTGTTCAATGACTTTGAGGCTTGCTATTCTTGTCATGAGGGCGGTTCTACTACTACTGAGAGCGGAACCACAACCACCGAGGCTGGATCTGGTACCACTACCACTGCTGCTGGCGTTGACACTACCACTACCGAGACTGGCTCAGAGACTGGCACTACTACTACTGAAGCTGGTGTTGGATCTACAACCACCACCGAGGCCGGTTCTGATACTACCACTACTACTGCTGGTGCTGACACCACTACCACTGAGGCTGGAACTACCACCACCGAAGCTGCTTCTACCACCACCGACTCCGTCTGCACCGGCTACACCCCCGTCCCCAACCCTCCCGCCGCAAACTGCGCCGTCAAGGGCAAGACTAACAAGGACTCTCTCGGCAGCAACCCTGGTTACAGTGCCGACGACTGTGCCACCCAGTGTAGCCACACCACGAACTGCAAGTCTTTTGCTTACAAGTCTTCTACCAGCACCTGCACTTTCTGGGGTCTCACTGTGAGCCAGTTGCAGATCAGCAGCTGTGCTTCTGCTGAGGAGTCTGAGTTCTACGACTTTGAGATCTGCTATGCTGGTTGTGCTCAGGCTACTACCACCACTGAGGCTGCTGGATCTACCACGACAACTGAGGCTGGTGTTGAGACTACTGCTACGACTACTACTGAGGCCGGTGAGGGTTCTACCACCACCACTGAAGCTGTTGTTGCTTCTACAACCACCACCGAGGCTGGTGAGGCTTCAACTACTACAACTGAAGCTGGCGCTGCTTCAACCACCACTACCGAGGCTGGTGTTGCTTCTACCACCACCACTGAGGCTGCTTCTACCACTGAAGCTGCTTCTACCACTGAGGCTCCTACAACCACCACAACCGAAGCTCAGTCCACCACCGAAGCTCCCACCACCACCACCGCAGCCCCCGTCTGCACCAACTACATCCCCCTCCCCAACGCCCCATCAACCTGCGGCAAGCAAGGCAAGGTCTCCTGCCGCTCCGCCCAGAAGCTCGGCCAGGCCACGTCCGTCACCGACGTCAACGCCTGCGGCAAGCTCTGCGGCACAACCCTCACCTGCAAGACCTTCTCCTACAGCCCCAAGTTCCGCAGCTCCGGCGGCTACTGCCAGCTCTACTCCGCACCCCTCTCCCAGCTCAGCTTCACCCCCTGCAACACGGGCGTCAAGTTCTACGACCTCGATACATGCTACACATGCTCCAACACCCCCACGCCTACACCGCCTGCTACGTGCTCCAAGTACGTTCCTGCGTTTGAGAAGTGCGCCAGGGACACGCACTGCGGAACGCGCGGTGAGATCTGCCAGGAGGATAAGATCAATGTCGCGGGCGATGCGTCGTGCCTTGAGAACTGTGCCAAGAGCTGTATTGACTATGGAAAGGAGTGCAAGTACTTTAGCTACCAGCCTGCATTCTACAACAGCGCTGCCAAGTGTAAGCTGTACAAGGGTGGAAAGATTAACAAGAAGAGCACTTCTTGGGTCAAGTTCTACGAGCAGGATTGCTTCAAGTGCCAGCAGTCCAAGTAAGCAAGACATCTGGGACATGATGGAAAAGGAATAGATGGGAGGAGTCGGAGAAAAACATTCTTTTCATATTCTACGACTTTGAACGTTAGCATTTTTATGTAATTACTTTTTTACTTTTTTGTGTCTATTTTAGATGGACATATGATATATACACTATGACTTGGGCAACCATTTACTTGTCCCTGATCGATCTCCTGAACCAGTTGTGAAGCCAACATCCCAAGACTTCTATCGTAGTGGTGACAACAAAGAAAAGAGCATCGGTCAATATTCATTATTCCCGCTTTGATCATGGCATCCGCTGTCAGACGGATATTAACGTCCTTGCCACAACACCACCTTTCTAACCGTGGCGTCTTGCTTTCTCGCATCTTTCTTTCAACATCCAACATATCGTACACGTTAGATTACAATAATACACATCTCAGCACCATTGAGCTTCCAGCAGCCCAAGCTGAGAGCTTTTCTTTGACTTCAGCATCGAGCTACAAGTCCCCAACACCCTCCACGCTCATTCCGTCCCTACACTCCCACCACTCTCCCTCGCAAGCCTCTCCCTCTCCTCCCTCTCTCTATTGATCTTGGCCTGTTTATACGGCATGACCTTTTGTTCTTTGCCCATGACAACTACCCAATTAGCGCATCTCTCGGCAACAAGCGGAACAACTTACGCCTCTGGAACAACTCATAACCAACAACCAGCACAATGGGCATCCCAACCATGAACTTGAGCCAGAATCTCTCCAGCTGTTTATGCTTCCTATTGTAATCGTCCTTCTCCGCCTTCTCCCTCTCTTCCTTCGTCAATCCAGTCCTCTTCTTCTCCTCGGCCGTGTTCGATCTCTCCTCAGCCTGCCTTGCCTTTTCCCTTCTCTCACTAGACGCTAGTTCCTCCCTTGTATCTTGCCTCTTCTCTGTATTTGCAGAAAGCTTTCCTAGCCGTGCTGCTCGTGCCTGTCGTAGTTTCTCTTCTCGTTCTTGTGCCAGTCTTGTAGCCTTTTCGAGCATACTCTTTGCGTTCTCGGCAGACTGTTCGGATGTTGTCAATGTTATGGTAGTCTTTGCGGGCTTTTCGCCGGGTTTAGCAGAGTCGACTGGGCTTGGAATTTGTTGTCGGCGGCCGGAAGGTCGTGATGTTGAGAATGTGCATTTTGAGGTTCGATGGCTGAGGAGACGGCATTCGAGGCGCGAGGTTCGAGGGAGGGCGTTTGATGCCACTTTTCGAGGGACAATTCGCAATGACATTATTTCTGCGAAAATATATGTGTGACTTGAGCGCAATTGGTCGTGTTGAAGTGTCGTAAAGTTGCTTGAAGTTCAAGATTGAAGAATCCAAGTGGGAAAAGATCACCAAGGTCTTATCGATAAGGCCATAGCTTCGACTCAAGACCTCACGACACCAAAGTTCGATCAACATCTTGGTAGCCAAATTCTCCTCACATCAACAGTCAATTCAAATGGGGCTCACTCAAAGTTCTAATTCCACTTCGAATCCTCAATGCTAACCAGCCTTCTGCTATAGTTTTTGATTATACAATATTTAATCTTCCAAAACGCCTTTTGCAAACCCATTGACTACCTGCCCATGTCTTATGATCTTAATATACCCTCCCCCCAATCAATCATCATCAGTGTATCGAGGACCAGTGGCGGCGGGAGTCTCCGGGGGAGCATATGCTGCCGGCGTAGGAGCACCATAATAACCAGGCGTGGGAGCACCAGCCGCAGGAGTAGGAGCCGAGTCTGCTCCCCACCCACCTTGCCATGAAGCTCCTGGTGTAGGTGCGCTGATGGCCGCGGGAGTTGGTGCAGAGTAGGCACCAGGTGTAGGAGCACTCAACGCACCAGGAGTTGGGGCACCGAGACCAACACCGGGGGTAGGGGCATCGTAAGCGCCTGAACCTCCCCATGAGTCGTTTCCACTGGCTCCAGGAGTTGGCGCAGATACTCCCCAGGCAGGAGTCTTGGATCCGGAACCCCAGCTGTCACCACCACCGCCATATGCAGGCGTACGTGAGCCAGCACCGAAAGCATCACCAGGAGCAGGAGTCCTTCCACCGGCCTGCCAGGCAGGTGTACGTCCACCAGAGCCATAAGCAGTACGGTTGCCGTCGTAAGGGTTGACAGTTCGTGAACCATCGGCCCACGCGGGGGTTCGGGCTCCGGACATATCTGGGGCCTTCCAAGCGGGTGTGCGTCCGCTCGCAGCTGCGGGTGCTACGTGTTGTTAGTATGTCGAAACCAACCAATCGCAAAGAAACTTACTTCGTGATCCCCAAGCAGGCACTCTGTCTGAGCCACTACCTGCCATAGGTGTGCGAGAACCGCCCTGCCATCCTGGCACACGATCACCACCACCTCCCCGTCCAGCACCACCACGGCCTCCCCGGCTAGCGATGTCAATTGTAGCTCCAGTCAGCTTGTTCTTGAAGCTCAGACTATCCTTGGGCACCGTAATAGTCTTGCTCTTCGTATGAAGCTCGACCCGGGCGTGGGTGTCTGTTGTATCCTTGACAATACCCAAAAGACCTTTGTAGGCTCCCTTCCTGATAATAACAGTCTGTTCAATTGCCTTATCTCGGCCGAATGATCTGGGTTGTTGCACGGGCTTGTTTTCTGCCCCGTTCTTGTGAAGCTTGAGTGCTGGGTTCATCGCTGTCAGGTCAGGTCCAGAGGATGCAGCAGCGACACGACCTCCCTTGGCCGCGACAGTGTTGACCATACTGGCCCTGGTGACAAAAACACCAGCGTTCTCCTTGCTATCGTTGGTGTGTAGGAAGACATACGAGCGATGAATGTGGATAATTTTGCCCTGTCGTTGTTGACCTGTGTACTCCTTGACGACGTCTTCAAGTCTGATCTCAGAGCCACTGCGGTCGGCGGCAACAGCAGTCTTTCGCTTTGGAAGTTTGTTGGCAATCTGGGATGGCATAACCTGGCGAGTGTCTCCAAATTGGTCAAGAACAACGAGCGACTCGCGATCAACCTTTACAACACATCCCACGGTCGTAGGATCCAGTTGCACCAGATCATGAAGAGAGTATTGACCTAGTGATCCTTGACCACCGATATCACTAGCTTCACGCAAATCCTTGCTGAAGACAGTGACCTCGGAATTGGTCTGATCTGTCAGGAGAGTAACTTGGTCGTCCTTGATGTTGACAACCATTCCGACCTCGTCGCGGAACTTGCTACCACCAATGACTTTGACGTGATCACCAATCTTGAAGCGCTTGCGAAGGGATCGAATGGGAACATCGATCTCCTGACCAACAAGATCACCCTCAGTAACAGTGATCGAGACGACATCGGAATGAACTCGCATCGCTTTTCCAACGACACCCTTCTGCTCGCCAGTGTACACCTCGACAATATCGCCGGGTAGATACGTGGCCAGAGCATTGCTGTCCTTTAGACTGTGGGCCAACGCCTTCAAATCAAGATTCTCAGTGCCATCCTCAGCGCCTGAAGCGAATCTAGTGACCTCCTCTAGCGAGGGATTGACGTCGGTAGTAATAAGTTGTTGAATCTTGATGTCCTTAACCTGGAAGCCATTCTCAAACTCGTCACCCATGTAGGTCCATGTACCGGCAGTAGGGTTTCCCTGGATATGTCGAGGATGGCGTTTTCGGGCCTCAACCTCGCTAAAGAGCCTCTGCGGTGGCTTAGGACCAGCCATACCAAAAGGTCGCTTTCGCTTTCCATCGGCAGTGACTGAAGAGAAGGCATCGTCTCGCATGCCATAGTCCAATCTGGGAATGAAGCGAACACGAGCCTCAAGACCGTTTTCAGTAACATCGATGACCTGAGCAAGATCGCCATTGTGCTTCATGGGCCTTCGCAGACGAACCCAGGCTCCAGGCTCCAGACTTGGTGTCTTAGAAACGCGGAACAGCTCAGGCATATCCTTGATGTCGACCAAAACCATCTTTGAATGAGGATACACGTTCATCATACTGTCCAAGCCCTTCAAGATGTCGGTTTGACGGCGGGCTTCAACGTAGACGAATCCCTTCATGACCGAGTCGGTACCTCCACGTTCGAATGCAGCAGTGATGGCGAGTTCATCCTTGGTGCCAGCCCTCTCTTCGATACGCTTCATAATCGAGAAAACAACTTCTCGCTCCTTGCCTTCTTTACATCGCACAGCCCAAATGCTAGGATCGTCCACACTAGGGAGGAGCAGTCGCTTGGGAACAACCGATGCATCTCTGAAGCCCTTGCCAGAACGTCGATTACCGTATCGCTGCCGCAAGATCTCTGCCTGTTTCTCGGCGTCCATGCTTGAATCTATCTCACGACGGCGATCGAGCTCACGATGTCGTCGGTCATCGTCAATACCAGTTTCGGCCATATCGTCTGGATGATCGTTTGTGATAAAGTCGCCTATCTCTTCACCCAGCATCTCGTCATCTTCGGCTTCGTCTTCATCGTCGACTTCGGCTTCGATATCGAAGAAAGCCGCTCCTCGTTCCTTTCTGCGCTTCCTGCGATGGCCCTAAAGGGGGTCAGTATTTTAAGGGCAGGCAGGCAACGCGCCTTGGCAGAATCAGAGCCTGCTCACCTGCTGGACATCGTCCTCGTCCTCGTCATCTTCCTCATCCTCTTCGTCGTCGTCGTCATCGCGACGCTTGGGATTGTCATCCTCGTCCTCTTCTTCCTCCTCATCGTCGTCATCAGCGTGTCGCGACTTTGACGGTCGCTCATCTTCGTCATCGTCATCATCGCGAGGCGCAGGACTGCTCCCGCGCTTTATCTTCTTGTCGTCGCCATCTTGCTCCTCGTCGGACATATCGGCGGGCGCTGGGTTGAAATCTTCCTCATCTTCGGAATCGTCGAAGCGCGAAGGGTCGTGGGAGGACATGGTGGCGAGTGAGCCGCGCGACACGAAGCGTGTCTGCGATAATTGGAGAGAGACTGGTCGCTGGAGGTTGAAAGATTAGGAAAGTAATAAATGCCGTCGATGCGAGAGAAGAAGAATAAAAGGCGCTTGATGGATGACAAAGATAAATAAAGAAAGAAAGAGGTTCAAGCAACTTTCAAGTCAATGTTAGAGCTTCAGACGGCAAAATGCCGGGCCTTGTGCAATGCACAACCGTGTAATTGGTGGGTCCAGACTTGTGCAGAATTACAGTGGGTCCTTTGTGAAGGTCATTAATTTATCTCTTGATGGGAACATGTTGAGATGGTTTGAGTCAAAGCGTTTCTTCTTTCAAGTCTTGTAAAATTGTTTGTCTTGTTTCTAGGACTCGAAGGTAGCGTTTCGATATTATAGAACCATAGCTCGGTGAAGGTCTGGTCTTGGTGGATCTTGGGGTGTCGATACGAATGTACTCGACGTGAGGTAGAGGCATTGAATCAACGTCAAAGGGCTGTAAAGTGATTGGCCCGTCGCCTTTTTCTTTGTCGTATATCGTGGTCGTTTCGAGTCTCGAGTTCTCATGGTTCTCATGAAGGACTGTCCCCCGAATTCAACCAGACAGCGATCCACCAACTCACATACAAACACTCCACGATTCATTGATATCTGGTTATAGTCATGATATTGCATATATCTTCTCATCATCTATATCTACTCCAACGCTAACTCCCACCAGCGCCGCCCTCTATGTCCCTCCATTCCCAGGCTTGGCACAAGCTAGAACTCAATCTTGCCACTCAAACTCCTCCTCATGCACAAGACCTCCTATAAAGCGCAAGTGTCCAGGATATAAGTTCGTGATTTTATATCGACCAGCCCAACGTTTTGATCCTGGCATTTTGAAGATGCCCCCAATCAGACTTTCGAAAACCTCCTAATGAAAACTCCAGGCTTTACGAAATGTAATGACCATGCCCTTTAACCAGCCACACTTTACATGAATCGAGTAACGTTTCTGGAACATAACTGCAAGCTCTGACCCACACTTCACAAATGATTTAAGTCGGTTCAGTACTGCCTGTTCATGCGACTCGTGTTCCCCAGATACCGCGTCCTGCGCCGACGCCGAGCCATTCGCCGTACTCGGAGCCAGGTAGTTGAGGCACCCAGCCAAGGTTGCCAATCTCGTAATCGCATTGCCAGCTTGCAACGGGGCTTCTAGGGTTCTCCTGCTGAGGAGTACCGTTCATCGGCTGGTTGGAGTTGTAAAGATCCCAGAGAAGAACTTGGCAGTCGTCGCCGCCTGAAGCAAGCATGCCTCGTCGATGAGGCGACCATTCGATGCAGTTGACGTTTCCACCATGACCTCGTAGCTCGAGCAAAGCCTGGCCGGGTTGTCGCACGTCTAGAATTCGAATAGCATTGGAATCTTGAGCAAATGTAGCGAGCAGATGAGTATCGTGAGGTGAAGTGGCAATCCGTAGCAGCGGAGGAGGATTCGCCATCGTTTGTTGAGCGAGTGTTGGACTAACACGGCCACCATTGGGGTCTATGAATGTCAGTATATGATGGAAAAAAGATGTCAACGGTAACTCACCTCGCTCCTCCTTGCCCGTGGGCTCGTAAATAATTGTAGAGTGCTCCAAGCTTCGAAGATCAAACATACGGACACTGCCGTCTTGACCACAGCTAACAAAAACATCCACACTCTTGGCGCAGAACCTAACATCATAAACCTCTTTATCGTGGGCAATAAGCTGGGTCTTGGCCGTAAGTGAGGGAATATCCCAGATGGTACATGTTGTGTCTATGCTGGAAGTAATGATAAGGCTGGGAGAAACAGTGTTCCAATCGAGAGACGTGAGCGGCGCAGTATGATCTGGGGTCTTGGAGTTGGAGAGTAATGCGAGAGGTGTCAACTTGGTGGTAGGGTTGTCGCGACGACCGATGGTGCTGCTAGGCGTAGCAGGATTCTCGTTGGGAAGAGACCACAATCGCAGGTGGTCGCCCGAAGTCGCGAGCAGGTCAGTAGACTGCTTTTGCGACGAGGGAGGCTCCCATAGCAACCGCGTCACAGGATAAGAGTGGGTAGCTTCGGCAGCCTTGGTGAACTCGAGGCTATATTTAGATGAGCCAGGTGTGTAGACATCTTGTGGCGTTGGCGTAATGTGGCTATCAAGGATTTGGATCTATAAAAGTCAGCGATTGTGTATGATCAATTGTACGTGAGACGCACAAAGTTGTGACCATCTTCCAGGTAGCTCCCCACAGCCAGCTTGCCAGCACCATTGCCCTGGGCAGGCCATTTGCACCAGTCGAAAGCGTAAATGGCCCATGGCGCGAGGTAATTGCTTGTTCCCGGCTGAGCGCTATTGGCGTCATAACCCATAGAAGCTCCATGCCCATCGGACATGCTCGAGTCGGCGCGGGGACGGATATCAGCCAGGCCAAGCGGGGTGTTGGAGATGGTGCGCTGGGATCCTGGAGCATTGTATCTGGCGGGATCGATTGGAGACATTAAATGCGAAGATGAAGCACCGCTGGGAGTAGTGGGCGTGTATGCGTGGTAACTAGAAGAGCCATCGTAGCCAGCAGCTGGGCTGGAGCGGGAATAGCTATGAGACATGCCTAGTGGTGGTTTGCTCGCGGCAGCGGCAGCGGGCGAGTTTGAATAGTCGTGGGAAGGCTGGCCGTGCTGAGAAGGGATCTGCAGCGGCTGCTGTGATTGATGAGGATGCTGGTGTTGACCTTGCGTCGGCGGCTGGTGAGGAATTGATGAGGCAGCGGGAGAGGATTGCTGCATCGGCGAGGGCAAGTTGGGCGAGGCTGGGGCGCCGCGAGCAGACAGGCCACCGGCAGGTTGGAGGACGTTGGGCACCGAAGAGTTGGAGGGGTTCCTGTAGTGGAGGTTTGAGGGCGAAGACTCGAACTTGATCTGAGGAGGGTTCTCGTAGTCTTGAGGCGACATGGAAATTGGAGCACCAGGTTGGCTCAAGCCCGACATGTGCAATTCGTCGTGCTGGGGCTGGGGTTGAGGGCCGGATCCAGAGCCAGAGCCAGAGCCAGAGCCAGCGCGAGGAGCAGATGCAGATGCAGATGACATGGAGCCCACCTGCGCCTGACGCAGTGAAGGAGGGAACTGCTGTGATTGGCTCATCGCTGGATACTTTGACTGTTACTCGGCTTAGTAGCTCGGGGCCTCTGTTTGACGGACCTGGCCTGGGGCTGATTGACTCGACTCGACAAGCCTCAGGTGGCCTGGCGCGCGAACAGCAGCAACGTTGAGCGAGGGTGAGTCTGAGGAGCGAAATGTATGCGACGGTGCAAGACGAGGGTAGTCGTTAATAAAATCGAGGTGGAGCAAAGAAGTGTCCCTTACAGCTCAACTGGCTCGCGGGCGTCGGCAGTTGTTAAGGTAAGCCAAAAGATCAGCAGCAGTCGCGGTGCTTGAAGGCCCCGTCGGTTCAAGCAGAAGTCCGAGAGTGAAGCTTCAGGGCATTGACCTGTGGGAGCGAGGCAGAAGAAGCGGAAATTTTGACGAGATGCAAGAAAGAATGCGACATGGAAGGTTCCTCGTTCGCGCAAGCAAGGTTTCGGTCTGGCCTGGCCCGGTCTGGTTCGGTTTGACTTGGAGAAGGGCGGAGGGGTTAGTGAAAAGCCGCCGGCTGATGGTAGTAGTCTTTCGTATGAGCAGAGGATTAGGCAAGCAGAAAATATTATTCTTGAAGGATTCAAATGATGTAAGGCTTGTTCGAAGGTATCACTATATCTGGGTTTGAAGCTTGGCCACGGTATTGCATGAATATGAATAACTCACTGGAGGGCGCGTGAAATTTGGAAGCTTCGAACCTCTTGACGAAACTTGCATTTGTAGATCTCAGAACCCTGGTCAGAAATGTCTGCTATATTTCGTGAATAACCGAACCAGAGTAACTAAGGTATCATTCATGAAGCCTTCCCCAAGTAAGCTACTTATGTCGTATCTTGTACGTGGTGCTACTTTTTGAGCCCAGAGTTTGACCTGGCTGATCTTGAGACATCTGGTTTACGCAGTGCACATTACTGGTATAGGGATCGCCATCAAACTGAGCTATATATTACAAAGAAATACCCAACTCAATAAGAAGAGAGGTAGCAATTTTATGGCTCCTTACCACAGTATGAACTGAGCTCAAGTTGAAGCTATCATCAAATATTCAACATATGATTGCCCGACCTTCATCACATGGAGACAAGCCCGTGACGCGGTTGTGGTACAGATCCACTCCCCGCCCTGGGCTGCCCTGCCCTGTGGATCGCGGTAGCTCATGGCCAGGTGCACCCCCAGAGCATGTGGGCACATGCCAACCCCAGATCGTGTCCAAAGCACCCATCCCATCAAATAAGCTTCATCAATAAAAGTCTCTTATGATCACTACCAATAACTTCAACGACACATCACAGCTTATACGACACTTACCACTGGTATCACTGATATACTTCAACTAATGTGAAGCACTGCGACTACAGACTCCACAGCTATAAAAGCTTCAAGCCGTGTCTATCCGAAATCGAGCGAATGTTTGCGACAACTTCAATACTGCGACCATTCTCATCATTCCCGTGCCCGATTCCCGCGTATCTCTACTTATAAACGAACATGTCTTCTCCCTCTATCCTCGACCGTATTTCCAGTCCAACTCAACGACTCCTCAACAACCCACTCCGTAGCCCTCCTATTCGAGAAGTCAGCGAATATGACTTAGACGAGCTCGAACCTCGGAGTGAAGACCCTCTCTTCGACCAGGAACCTCCACGCCCGAGACTTCGAAAGACGGCTCAACCGACCTCTACCACATCGACCCGGCGATCTTCATCACCTGCTTCGTGGGACAGCAAGCATCGTTATGAGAATTCACCTTCCCGAAGAAAGTCCAAGGTTATCTTCGCAGGGCCACCACCTCCGATCGCATCCTCAGTCTTGATGAACCAAGATCCAACACGACAGTCAGTCTCCCCGAATCATAGCGATAGCGGGCGAGGGTTTGGGTTGCTTTCGCCAAGTCGCTTTGGGTTGAGTGACAGCCCGAGTCAGAAGCATCTAGATAATCGCCCACGACTCGACTCGATATGGAGAAGCTTACAACGACGAGAAAAGGCTTTGGAACGAGACATTCAACAACTTTTAGACCTTCAAGCTTCAGGATTGGTTGCTGGTAGCGGAGATGGGGGCTCTGAAAGCAACTTTGGAAGCGATACTGGTACTGGGGAGAGTACCTTTTACTCAACGGCTACGTCTAAATCACGAATGATGAATTCATTACATATGCCGGTGCGCTCTGCGCCAGATGGAAGCGTTATACCTGTGCGACAACCCGCTCCAAGCAAGCCACGCGGCCTCAAATCAGCTCGAGCTGGTCTCCAGCGGGCCATGGCCGCTCTATCAGACTTGAAAGCGGAAGAGAACTCGCATCTTAACACGGCGCTAGAACAACGAAAGGATGCTCTGGCATACCTTGACAAAATGAGTAAGAGGAGGGACGATATATATGCTGAACTTCATGCCTTGGAAGATGACGAAGAAGAACCTCTGGGCCAGGAGCTCCGTGAGCTTGGGGCCGAAAAGCAGGTTCTGGATCACGACATACGAACTCTAGAAGAGAAATTGGTTGCGATGCGAAATCGGCGCAGATGGGTGAAAGAGAAGATAGAGGATGTTAAGAACCGACGAGAGGCTGGCCTTAGTGGGTACAGAGCTGCTGGTCGAGACGTGGACACAGAAGTGAGGGCACTGATACAAAGACCTCCTGTTACACCGTTGGATATAGATGCTCTCGGCGCCGGTGCAAAATCTCGGTCCAAGGAGAACACTGATATGCTGCGAGGGACGGAATTCCTGCAGCTCAGACCAGAGCGCAGGACGGTAGAAATGGCTAGAACGTGGTGGCAAGGGGAAATCGCTGTGCTTGAGCGTCGCAAGACACAAATATCAGAAGACCGCAGGGCTTTGATTGAAGGTTCCGAGGTTTGGTCTGAAGTTACAGGGCTTGTCGCACAATTCGAGGCGAGATTACGGGAATTGATCAAAGCCAGTCAAGCGGGAGATGCTGACGAAGAGCCGCAACAAGCCGCGATACGAGACCAGTTGTCCCAGATGGACACTGTTGTTGAAGAATTGGAAAAGCGATTGCAGCTGGCTGAATCGAAACATTGGAATCTCCTCATATGCGCGATCGGCGCAGAGCTGGAGGCGTTCCTCGAGGCAAAGGCACTCCTGAGAACGCTCGGAATAATCACAGATGAACCAGCCACAACAGAGGATCATCCAGAACATAATGGAACACAAGACAGCACAGAGGGAGGAACCGAGGAGCTGCCTGAAGAAAGTCACGATGAGAGCGATAACGAAGTTCCTGCTGACTTGTTGGTATCTCATTTTGAGGACCACGATCGTGATCCTCCGGACAGCCCTCAACAACAGAGCGTAGTGTTGAGACGGGTCAGCTCTGAGAACGAGGTTCCAGCCGAGTTTCTGGCAGAACACAAAGAACAAACCAAGATCGACTAGGATGAAGAGTTTGGGACGTTGATTAGGCTGATGAATAATGACAAGAAGGGATGGGCAGGTTTAGATAACCCGGTGCAGGTTGTTGGTTATTCTTAGAGCATTTCACGACAGCAGGATAGAAGCTCATGGCTTTAATTGAATATCAGTATCATTGTTCCAATTCACATGCATAGTTAGTCATATATCCGAACGCCTATCTGAAAACCCAGCGCGTCGAACGCGTATCAGGTAGCTTTGGCCATTTCCTCCGCGCGATCGTTAAGTCGTTTTTTGAAGTCATTTGCAGCTGTAAAACTGAGTGGGAAGTCCATGGTATCGATAGCTTAAAGGGGTGTCGTCCCAGTCGCTCATCGGGTTCGCTCAAAGTAGCCGCTGGAGCCTGCGATCGCGACGGATTGATCCATGACCCATTCTCCGACACCGAGGTATCTATCGATCCAGCCGGTGAATTCCTTGTTCTCGCCGGCGACCTTGTCAGTCTTGAAACTATCGTTTGCTGTTAGATGCGTCGGAGAGTAAGTCGGAGGGTTTAAGGCTCACGTCAGGCCGGTAGATCGCTTCATGCCGGCGAGGAAGGCCGAGACTGTTGCGGTGTTAGCTTTGCGCTGTCGCGGCGACAAGAAAGGGAAGTATATCTTGGACTTACAGAGAACAGCGTCAAAGGCATAGTGTGTCAACCGTCCGACCTTTGACCAGAGTCCCAGCGTCAGCAGGTTGAGGAGCTGTGAGAGGAGTCTTTAGACTTGCCAGGCCTCACGGGCAGAGCTCCAGGGGGAAACAGGGGGAGAGGAGAGGGGGTACATACCACCATGATGTAAGTGTTTGCAGCGGAAGAATTGTAGAAGTGTCGTTTGGAGTTGGATGATAGTCGCGGTGTGAAGCGTCGTGAATGGAGTCGTTTTCTGGATCTAACCTTGGTCTAGCTTGGTCGTCATGCGACACAGACACAGCCGCGGCGGGAACCAGGCGATAGTGGAGACTCCGGCGAGCCGGCGCCGAAAGCTCCGGGGTAGAGCCACATCACGTGTTTCTCATGTCAGTTACAGATGGGGGACCCAGGCATTTGGATCTGTTGCAAGTGGATGTTACAATGCAAAACATTATGAGATGTTAGACGTCTCATGAGATGATATTATTAGCATCTGTATCATGGATGTTTCTTTCTTAAAATAACTAGACTCGAAATAGAATGGTAGATCTGGCTTCGAAATATCCCAATGCGGAGTTTCCTGAGGAACCCCTCAAGGTGTAAATAGCTCAACATGCTTCATCTCGAGATTCACATTCCCAGCGGAAGCTCCTGATATGGAAATGCGCCTCGATAAAATCGACGGGGCTCAATAACCATGTTGCATCACAGCACGTTGCCGCCGCTAGTCTCGTAGTCGCCGGTCAAAAACAAAACCGCTTGTTCGCTGGCATATCGGCGTTATTTACAGGAGAACCCACTCACGACTATTTTTTCCCTTCACCTCAACATCTGTCGGTCCAGACGCAAGAGGGGTTCAAGGGTCCAGAGAGACATCGCCGAGTGCATCGCCGTGTTCTATCCCAAGAAGAGCAAAGACGATGAGGGGGGGAGTCATGAAGCAAAATCCCTCACTCATGAGGGATCCTCTTTTGCAGCAATTGACCCCCGCGCCGCCAATCTTTTCTGACAAACATAGTTTTTACCCAATGGGCTTGGTATCTACCATATCTGAAAACGAACATCGTTTAAAGCGCCGTTTTACTCAATGCAATGTGCTGTGCTTGACATATTACTCGCGCTTATTGGTGAGGGAGGGGCAGCTGGTTTTTTATTTTATTCTTCTTTTGAAACGACATGTCGGTCAGCTATAGTCTAAGCTATGCGATCAATTAACGTTAGTCAGGAGATGGGGGTCTATCTCAAAGAGCTGAATGATAGCGACCCAATGGTGATCTCCGCGGCCATGATAGAGTTGATTGAGTGGTATATTCCGCCAGGAGATGGACGGTTGGAACCGACGTCGATGGCTTGGACTTAGGCTGAACCAAGAGCCAAGAAAAAAGACGTTGAGCTCAAGGGTTGATAGGTTGAAACGATAGATAAGACTCGTTTATTCCCTCGCGTCATAGACATGACTCTGCTGAAGATGCAGGCTAAAACACTTGTCATGACATTCATAAACAGTATGGTAATGTCCTGCCTGAACAGGAAGAGGACAATGAGAAGCGAAGTTGATGTGTATCATGCCAGGAGGTTTATTAGCAGTATGCAATGCTAAGACAAACCTCAACCCAATCGTAACAGCATGCCTGGTGAGGAATTGACTGATTGGTCTTGCATTTCAGCCCAATCAAAGTTTGATGACTGTTGTTGAGACGTTACGAGCTCAGGTGAGGCCAATGCTTTCAAGGTGAGAGGGCGATACTTAATTCGTTAGAAAATTAGGCGCTTTCTGACTCCAACTCTGTTGGCACCATCAAAATACCCTGCCGCTACTCAACGAATTGGTATTGAGTCAAGGGATGAGGTAACCTACTAACTACGGTCAGCGTTTGAGTGGCGGGGTGATTGGCATTTGTTTGCGCGTTTCATGACACGGCCAATGCATTCGATATGATAACCAACCCACTCTGAGATTTGGCTAATATGAACATAAATCAGCAAGGCAAGGCAAGGTGAGGGACAGATAAAATTACCGATTTGGGGTTGGGGAGAACAGTTCGTAGAGGGAGGGGAGAGCTACTGTCGGATGCTGCAGTAGCGGGCGGAGTGCTTTGCCCCGAATATGCCGCTGTAACTTAACGATGCTGATGGATGGCAAAAGCAAAGCCACCAAACACCAAAGCGCGATAGCGGGGTCGAGTTTGGTGGGGGAACAGAAAATAGCTACGCGACTTTGACGAGGGCGGGCAAGACAGTGACTTTTATTTGGAGATTTTGAAAGTATTATCATAGAAAGATACAGATACGTATTACTTTATACCTGTTGAACCAGAACTTTAGAGCATTGCGAGCATATATCAACTCCAAAGCTAATTCAAGGCCTGTAAGCTTGCATCTCACAGGAAGCGGGGTGCAAGGAACAGCTCCCCATAATTCCTGAACCAGATCGCCCAAAAAGAAAAGAAAAAAAAGAAAAAGGCGAAAAAAAAAGCTCTCCATAGCCCATTATCTCAACCACAGCGACACACCTCAGAGCTCAGACACTTTGGCCAAAGCGGGCTATGAATTCACCGTACTAAGTACATCTGAGGCAAGTACTCCGTAACGCTACTCCATGCTTGGCTCTTACCCCTCCAGTCATGATGGCTGTGATTTCTCGGTGAGGATACAAATCTTTGTTGATTGGGGAGGCAAGAGTAAAGTACCCCCCTGAACGTTCGCTGTACCTTACTGAGCTGTACTGCACTGCGCTGTGCCAACTGAACTGGGCTGGGCTGGGCTCTCCCGTCTTTTATTATTATCATCATCACCACACCAAATTTCTTCCTCTCTCCCTCTTCTTCTCTTCTCTTCTCTTCCTTCTCATCTCTCAACCCTCTTCTTACCAACGACCAAAAACAGATTTTAGTACCCATCCCGCCCCCTTACGCTTCGACCTTTGCGAGCTCCCTCCATCGAACGTCGTCAATAAATAATACCAGGAAGAGTGCGCACGTTCCTCTGCCTCTCTGACCACATCATCCTTCTGGGTTATTATCGTACGGTGCAACATTCGTACAACAAAATTCATATACTCCTGTAAGTCAACATGCTGCTGCTACTGTTGCTGTTGCTGCACATGAATGGAGACGACTGCTGGCTGTGGCTTGGGCCTTTGGGGTTTGGTCTACCGGCCACTCCAAAAAAGTGATGGCGATAGCGATATGGAGGTGTGGCATATACCCGTCTTTGCAGATGCGCTTCTGGCTTTTGGGTTGCAGTAGCAGTTCAGAAACACTGGATTTCCCCTGCGACCCATTAACAGTACGAGACAAGGTGTCGGGTTTGGACTCGGTTCTTCTGGCCCGATTAGCGATTATCTGACGATTCTGTACTCGGCCCATCTATTGAGCTCATGGGTCGTCTTTTGTCCTTTTCGCCAACCAAACCAAGCCAGCCAGCAGACTGTGTCGCACCGACTGCTCTGCCCACCGAGAAATGCCACGCCCCATTGCTATCGCCTTTCCCACCACGTCACTTAACGTCAGATCAGATCCACGTTAGCCCCATGTACTTGCCTACAGCTCACGGATGCATCCCTGTTGGCCTGCATAGCAAGTGCCCGCAGAACGACCTGATCTTTCTTCTCTGCTACTTGTTGGCTGCTGATATCAGTTGATTGAGAGAGACATATATTTCCCGTCTTCTCCAACTGTTCCGGGCTGAATTCCTCACGTCTTCATTCTTTTTGCACCAGAGCTACCCCGCCAAGCTCATCCCACCCACTACTCAACATTTGCTAATCGCTTCTTTCACAATGGCTCAGAAACCCTCACACAAGCATTCCAAAAGCGTCATGGCTGCTACCGCTCAGGACCACCTCGAGTTCGGAGGCAAGATCTCATGGCTTGCCTCCCTCGACACCGCTTTCCGACCTCAGCGCAACTACCGCCGCTCCTCCATCATCTGCACCATTGGCCCCAAGACAAACTCTGTTGAGGCCATCAACAAGCTCCGAGATTCCGGTCTTAACGTTGTCCGCATGAACTTCTCCCACGGATCATACGAGTACCACAAGTCTGTCATTGACAACGCTCGTGAGTCCGAGGCTACCCACGCTGGTCGCAATGTTGCCATTGCTCTTGATACCAAGGGCCCCGAGATCCGAACGGGTAACACTCCTAACGATGAGGATATTCCCATCAGTGCTGGCCACGAGATGAACATCACCACCGACGATTCTTATGCCACCGCCTGTGACGACAAGAACATGTGAGTACAATAGAACCTGTGTAACTCCTCAAGCTAACTCTTGTAGGTACGTCGACTACAAGAACATTACCAGTGTCATTGAGCCCGGCCGTGTCATCTACGTCGACGACGGTGTTCTCGCTTTCGATGTCCTCGAGATCAAGGACGAGAAGACCATCCGAGTCAAGGCCCGCAACAACGGTGCTATCTGCTCCAAGAAGGGTGTCAACCTGCCCAACACTGATGTCGATCTTCCCGCTCTTTCCGAGAAGGACAAGGCCGATCTCAAGTTCGGTGTCGAGAACAACGTCGACATGGTTTTCGCCTCTTTCATCCGCCGCGCTGAGGATATCCATGACATCCGTGAGGTCCTCGGCGAGAAGGGCAAGCACATTCAGATCATCTCCAAGATTGAGAACCGACAGGGTCTCAACAACTTCAAGGAGATCCTCGAGGCCACCGATGGTGTCATGGTTGCCCGTGGTGATCTCGGTATCGAGATTCCCGCTGCTGAGGTGTTTGCTGCCCAGAAGAAGCTCATTGCCATGTGCAACCTCGCTGGCAAGCCCGTCATCTGCGCTACTCAGATGCTCGAGTCCATGATCAAGAACCCCCGCCCCACCCGTGCTGAGATCAGCGACGTCGGTAACGCCATCACTGATGGTGCCGACTGTGTCATGCTTTCTGGTGAGACAGCCAAGGGTAGCTACCCCTCCGAGGCTGTCAAGGAGATGCACGAGACTTGCCTCAAGGCTGAGAACACCATCCCCTACGTCTCTCACTTCGAGGAGATGTGCACTCTCGTCAAGCGACCCGTCTCCACCGTCGAGTCTTGCGCTATGGCTGCTGTCCGCGCTTCCCTCGATCTCGGTGCTGGCGGTATCATTGTCCTCTCCACCTCCGGAGAGTCGGCCCGCATGCTTTCCAAGTACCGACCCGTGTGCCCCATCTTCATGGTCACTCGAAGCCCCACAACATCTCGATTCGCCCATCTGTACCGTGGCGTGTACCCCTTCCTGTTCCCCGAGACCAAGCCCGACTTCACCCAGGTTAACTGGCAGGAGGATGTCGATCGCCGAATCAAGTGGGCCGTCAACAACGCTCTTCAGCTCAACGTCCTCACCCCCGGTGACACCGTTGTCGTTGTCCAGGGCTGGAAGGGCGGCATGGGTAACACCAACACCCTCCGAATCGTCAAGGCTGACCCCGAGCACCTCGGCATTGGCCAGCTTCAGTAAAGCATAAAAGTCTCTTAAAGATGAACCTGGAGTGATGGGGATTTGTTTAATGCGAAATTAGTAATGATAGACAGGGCAATGGTTGTTTCCAAGGTTAGGGTACTGGTTTACGAGTTCTGAGTCACGTAAAGGAATAAACAGGGCAAGTCCCTATACATCATATCATGTGTCTCTGTGAATTGCGTCCCCAAGAGAGTAAGTCGCTCATCATAGAGCAGAAGTCTAGGAGACCTGATATGACAGAACACTACGGATACCAAGCCAACATTCCGCCGTGTAATGTCCAGTACATCTCTCGCATCAACACATGTGTCCCTAGCGACCCGCCTATCCGAAGCCTCAGAGCCCACACATGCAGCCAAGGATTAAAGGGCTGAGCTATGGAAAGACCCCGAACTAGGGTCCGGATCTCTCGATATAAGGGTACATTGCTTAACTAACCCTTGACGACACGATATATGATGTGATGGGCATTGAGGGGCAGGAAAACATCAGACCTTGATATTGATAGGGTGTCAAAGTAAACTGAGCAACAGGTATCCTAGATTTAGCCAAGGGATCCTAAACTTGTGCTAAGTTAGCCTAAGTCTTTATCATTAAGGATCAGGGTCCTGTGTTTTCTTCCCTCTCCTATGGGTCTGTCTTTTCTGTGGTCCGTGTACAAAGGTGTGGCCTGACTTCCTAAAAGGTCGGTGACAACCGATTCTGGCATGATTGTGATACTTGGGGGAGGTTGTCGGTCCTTCAAGAAGCTTTGGATACCGTGCTGCGGTGAGATGGGTACTCAGAGATGGCAGGGAGCCTTAAGACCTTTCCCCAGGGATTTAGTGATTGGAGAAGTCTGGCATAAACTGAGAAGGCTTATAACTCGTTATTGATTACATCCTAGTGAAGGATGTTGCTGTAAGTCTAGTGGATCAAGGCAACGGCTTTTACACGTAGGGGCTGTCATGATGAGATGGCACTGTCGGTGGTTTCCGTCGGAGTTCTTGTAACAAAGTAGGTCAGTGAGACAACTCAAGTTATACATGTTCAGTCGCTTATAATGGACATTTCGTGAATGCCCTGCAGCCTTACAGCATCGCGAGATTGGCATTGAAAGGGCCTCCTAACAAGATATCTCTTTATGGCAAGTTTCCGTCATCGTCTTTTGTCTCATGACCCTGGCGGTTCGGCTCGAGCCGCATCAGTTGCATCCAACGGCCATGCATTCGCGCGTGTGATCAACGCCTCATCAGCAGCTCCGTTATAAAGCCATTGGAGCAGTCTCACTTAGGCGGTGGTAGAGTAGACGAGTAATAAGTAAGTAACTCCATATGCTAGTAAATGCTGGGTTCCCTCTATGTATGCCTGAGAATCGCCATTCTGTCCGCTTTTCGTCTATAAATCCTTGATCTCAAACTTCTTTCTCAAATGCTCTCCATACTTGATGAACAGCCACGGCGCAGGGATCAGTGCAGCAGCGATGAAGCCCAGAAGGCTGTTTCCCCATCCCATGCCGAGTTTATCGTACATTGGTAGTCCCGCGAGAGGTAGGAATGCTCCGGCAATTGATCGCATGACAGCGTTGGCGGCGAGGGCGGAGGCTGCGTAGATGGTGAAGCTGTCGATGAGGTACATCTGTAGCGACTGTAATATGTTAGTCTGAATCACGATACCAAGCGATGAACCTACCATGAAGATGACAAGGTTTCCGACACCAATGACACATGTTCCAAGAATAGGTGCGATCCAATGAGTATGATACTCAGCAGTCCATCCATAGATAAAGAAGCCAGCCGGGAGCAGAATAGCACCAATCCTCAATGGCGGAAGTCGACTCTCGGGCCTCATTGATTCAGCGGGATCGTCAATGCCTTGCTCCTTAGCAGCTGCAGCCTTCTTCTTCATGTACTTGTCACTCGAGACAGAAAAGTATGCTACACCGATCATACTACCCACACCAAGACCAAGGAACGTCAGGCCTGCGTGAACTGTGTTGAAGTGGTATATTTGCATAAACAGAGGTGTGAGACTTGTGAAGAGGAGGTAGAGGTATGCGTAGGCTAGACCGACGTATACACCGCAGATGATACAGATCGGTGAGAAGAGGAGCATCTTGAAAGGGCGCAGGATACCGCGCTTGAAGTAATCCGCTGGACTAAGGCCGGCGTCGAGTTTAGATCGAAGGCGGTCGTTTCCTGTTTCCTTCTGGAGTCTCTTTGTCTTTCGTGCGAGAATGACGGGTGCGTAGGTCTCTTCCGAGGCGAAGAAGAAGATAGATGACAGGACGCCAGATATGATAGCAATGATCCAAAATACCCACCGCCAACCTAGGGCGTCAGTGATAACACCACCAACAACTGGCCCAATGATGGGTCCAAGGAGCGGACCTATACTGAAGCTCGCCATTGCCGCACCTCGCTTCTCCTGGACGATCATATCTGCGATTGTACCGCCGCCGTTGGTGATGGGTGTCGAGCCAAATGTGCCACTGAGGAAGCGGAATGCGATGAAGCTGCTCAACGAGGGAGCTTTGGCGCAGGCAATGACGAACACTTAGAGAGTTAGAGAAGCCTGGAGGTGGTAGGACTGTACACCATACCGATGAAGCCAACGTTGCAGCAGTGGTAGACTATTTGACGTCCATAAAGTTCCGATAAGGGAGCGAAGATCATAGGTCCTGCAGCGAAACCGAGGACGTAGACTGACACACAGAAGGATGCTAGTTCACGACTTTGGCTGCCGAACTCGACCATGAGTTGCGGTACACCGGGTGCAAACATGGCTATGTCATGTTAGCATGTCTTCGTCATTCGGCGTCCATCGCTTCACGATGAGGGCAACTTACATGATGCGAGTGGCGTAACGAACGTCAAAGCCGATACCAGCACACAATTGAGGACCTTCTTCCAAGTAGCAAAATTGTACGGATTCTGGCGATCCTTATCACCATCCCACCAAACAATATCACTCTCACTCTGCGTTTGCGAACCTTCTTCCTCATCCCTCACGTCGTTTTCCTTGCCTTGCTTCTCTGGGTCCAACGAAGCAGCTCGCTCTCTTGCATGGCTTGCACGTCGATGACTCGTGAGACTGGCTCGTCTTTGCTCGTCCGCTGGAGTGGGGATAAAGCCAATGTTACTAGGAATATCTGCATCGTGACCCTCGGCAATAGCCTCTCGGGTCTTTTCTTCGCGTGTTGGTTCGCGGGTCAAGGCATGTGGTCTTGACTCTTCGCGAGTCAAGTCATCGTCTCTACTCATCTTGAACGTCTCTCAGCTGTATGTTGAAGTCGGAGATAGTCCGTATTGGGTAATTCCCAGGTTATGCTGGTGGAGATTTTGCGTTTCGTCTCCCCGGATTTTCGCAAATCCTATTCTGTGGTTCCTCTCCACTTGAAGGCGGCCAGGTTCAATTTTCGTAAAAGCTGTCGGTGGAAGATGAGGTTGTTGATGGGGCGACTTGCGTGGTAGATAGCCTTACAAGACGGGTGAACGGGACAAACAGGGTGGAAGACCTCAGAGACGCCAGTAACGAGGTGTATACTCGTTTGAGAACAAAGTCAAGTTTGTTTGTTTCGCGAACGGGGAGAAACTGTTCTCGCTTCGGGGCAACACAAACGGGTTCAGTGTGCGATCATAAGAGAGTCATATGGTGTGAAATGAGGCACAGAAGGAGAAAAAAAGGAAAGAGAAAAGAGAAAAAAACAGAGCTGTGCCTACATCCTTGAACATAGGCTGAAGCAATGTAACAGGGCCTCCGCCAATTCGGGTTTCTGTCTAAATCTGTTGGAGATCTCCTCTTCCGATGCAACAAACCTCGGCCGGAACACATCTTCCCCCCTCCCTCTTCTCTTCTTCCTTCGGCTCCTCGCTCGCGTTCGGGTTCAGCCATAAACTCCGTCGACCTACATGACACTAGAGCACGTTGTCTTCGCAAAGGGTCCCTTTCTCGTATGGGTCTGCCAATTTCATTGGGCAGGGGTCTTGCTTGAAACGGCCTGATCACCCGCTTTCCTAGACATGGCGTGCTCAGATATTCTCGGCCGAGTCATGGAGTTGAAGTCCGGTCTATTTCCTCGCAATATCCGTCGCCTTTGGGGGGGATTTCTCTTGTGCGGAGGTGCCCCCATGACTTTGGCTCAGACAATTTCCCCGCGCTCTTTCATCATTTGGCAGTAATGGTACTCTCGTGTACGGATATTCGGCCATGAACTGAGGTTCTTCACATAACATCGGGAAGAATTCCCAGTCTGACCACCCATAGGATTTCGCGTGGTGTGACAGCGGCACCAGAACCGGTACCTATTCTGACCGTATCACTTTAATTCGACTCAAGAAACAACCTGCAGAGGACTTCTCGTTTAGGTCGTAACCCCGACCCTCAGCCTTAACTCCCGCACGACTGCATGATCGGACAATCAATGCCATCGCCGAAGGCTGAAGTTCCACCCTCTATAGCTGGACCTCAGGGAGCAAGAAGGCTCAAGACTTGAAAAGAGAGTGCTACAATAAACTTAGTAAAGAGTCCCCTAAACTTAGGCTAAATTACCTAAATATTTTTACCATTTAGGATCAAGCAAGATCCCGAGTTTTCTTTCCTCCGCTAGCAGCGTAACACGCGCTTCCCCGTGTTTCTGTACTGACGTTGGGCATCGTGCAACCACGAGCCGCAAACGTCAGCTATGAGGTTATCACAGAATCCCTTCCATGGGGAACACAGAGTGGACAATGACGCCGATGGTACCTCGGTCACGGCGAAGCATTGCGACAGAACGAATGAGACGATGATGCATAGCTGGCTTGTAACAGCTATATGCGGGTAAATTGGGAAGCATGGTTTCACCGGTTGTAAAATATTGTGAGTTTGTGTGGCAATCGGGTTTTGTTGTTTGGGGGCGGATCTCAAAATGGCAAAGTTGCAACATCTCGGGCATTACTGTAAAGCGACAGTATGACGAGCCTGCAGCTGCCTTGACGTTTTCCAGTGATCTGGCAGTGTCGTAACATTTCCCTTCCATAGCCCAGACCCCCCTTGAGCGAGTGTTTCCGTCTGAAAGCCATGCTCCATCGATCAGCCAGATAATGGAGCTCGGCAATCTCATAGGATAGGTAGTTGATGAAGTCAACCGGCCCTTCTCAGGCTCCTTGCATCGGAAGCCAACATATGCGTCCGTTTAGCAACTCAGCCGTGTCTGTCTTTCTTTCACGCGACGAACGAGGGAGCAATGCCAGTTGTCTCATGCATTACTATTGTCCAATGCGCCTCAAAGATAGAAGACATCCTACCCATCTCTTTTTGTCTCCTCGTAGCTTGGGTGATAGTCTTGTGATTGTTATCTAATGGTTATTTGAAGTAAACGGTGAGTAGACTTCATCTGATGACACCAAGTTTCATGAGGTTATCTCGAAGAGAACAAAGACCATCAAGAGTGTCCGAAGCTCGTTCTTTCAGCAACTCGCATTGCAGACTAATGATCTTTGCTGCTTTCGACTCATTGCCGACAGCTGATGAGACCGCAGCTTCCAGTTGCTCTGCCCTCGAGCTCAGGGAATGCTGGAGCTCGATTACCATTGCGATCATCATTGAAGCTGCAGACATTTTGGGGGCAACGAAAGAGCCGATCTTGATCTCGGGCATGTCGAACTTTGGCTCGTGTTCTCTGGGTAACAGTGGTACAGCGTGAGCGCACATACGCCCATGGTTAGTGATCATGTCAAAGATATCCAGTAGACGAAGATGACAGGCCATGATGAGGTGAATAAGAGACTGGTCGATTGGTACTCTGGATTTTGAAACTGAAAATTGCTTTTGGGCGTTATGTACGCAGTCCGGCGCATCGCAGCTGATGTCCTCGGGTTCAAGTCGTTTGAGAACTTCAGGATATAAGTGAAGTAGTTTTTGTGAACGTTGTAGCAGGTCTTCTAGGAACGATCCAAGATCAAACTTGCATATCTTCATGAACTCAGTGAGTTCCCTTGCAGATAAATGATCTCTTTGCGAGGTTGGAAAGTTGGTATGTAGCCGATCCAGTCCAGCCATGAGATCTGTCAACTGAGATATCTCAGTGACTGGAGCTGGTTGAGGTGGGTCTGTATCTTCGCTAACAGGCGGCGTTGTAATAAACTGGTCAAGGTTGATGCTTGGAACTGGATCGATTGCCGGCTCGTCCAAGCCAAGCATAGACCAGTTGAAGGCAACATTGTCAGGATGGCGCAGAGACCGAGTTGGAGGGCTGAAGAGACAGGTGACTCCGGCTTTGACACAGCGAGTACAGACTGAAGAAGCAGGGATCTTTGTACATTTTAACTTTTTACTGTGACATCGATCACATGCTTGTCGGAGATCTGACATGGTAGTGACGTTGTTTGGGACATAGAGAGTTGCTTGCGTGTAAATGAGAAGCCTCGCGATAGTGGGGAAGGTGTTGTTGGTCAAGACATGGGAAGGAAAATACCCTAGACCTTCAAACTCGACATTCTGGCTAAAGCTGGGACAGTGGCTGAGTTATGGAAGGGTTAAATTTGGCAGTCTTAAAATTACTCTTATTTAACTCAACAACGTTTTGAGGCAATTAGCTCAAGATCTACCTGTCGAACGGCGTCAAGGTACGAATGACAAAGCTTAATTGAGGTTCCTGGTGATCAGCATCAATTATACTCCAAGCTCCACCTTTTCCTTGGAGCGTGTACAAGCTATCAAAGATATAAACAGTCAAATCGAATTGACACTGTAATCAATAATACTTACAGCAGACGTGGTAATCGTAGCTAATGACTCATAAAGTCTCATTGTAATTTTATGGATTTTCGAGTCGCACTGTTGCGTGTTGTTCACGTTACCTCGATATCTCCGATCCCTTGTCAGCATTGGATGGGCGATCAACAACACCACTAACTGCCACTGGGAACTTGGAGCTTCCCCGCGAAACTTTCCACTTCCATTCCACTTCCATTTCCACTTGAACTAACAGCTCTAACACAAAATCCTCAACCTCCCCATCGCATCATCTTTACCATGATTGCGATCCTGGATTTTGTACCTGACGCTCCCACTCCAAGGACATGTCGCTAATTCCCTACCAGCCCCATGAGGGCCGAGAGATTGTTCTGTACGTCATCACGTTTCCCTTTGTTTGTTGTGCAAGGTATCCGTAGTTCGGTATCCATAGCAAGCTAACCAAACCCTTGCAACTTGCAGCCGTCACCACAACCATATCGTTGTTCGCGATTCTCAATCACATCGACTCGAGATCAGAGGCATCTCGACTTGTCCTACATGCCATCAGCCGCTTACTCGTTCCGAGAATACTTCCGACCGAAGCTATGATTCCTTTGGTGCTCGGCAAGAGACCTATGTCGACCCCGATTACTTTCGCATGCTCCGCGCTGCCAATGCGAATAACGATAATTCCGCCGATCATCCGCCGAGTCCAGTGAGAAGACTTTTTGGTCCTATCCTGGGCGATAGTAGTAGCCCGACACCAAACCAGACATCGCCATCTCCAGGCCCAGATGAGGCCGAGTTTGTGTCGAGTACACCCGGTGTCGCGCAAGCGGAAGGCAGCAGAATACGGCGAAATGCATTCAGTCCCAACTACTTCAACACATTTTTCGTCGAGGAAAGAGTCCTAGGGCAGGGAGGCAAGGGTGTCGTGCTGCTTGTACGGCACGAAATTGATGGATGCGCCCTTGGTCAATTCGCTTGCAAACGAGTACCCGTCGGAGATGACCACGCCTGGTTAGAGAAGGTTCTCATCGAAGTCGAGCTTCTCGCCAAGCTTTCTCATCCAAACCTCGTATCGTATCGGCACGTCTGGCTTGAGGATGTTAGACTCACCCGATTTGGCCCCACAGTCGCTTGCGCATTCATCCTCCAGCAATACTGTAATGGTGGTGACCTCCAACAGTACATCATCGGCGGAGCACCACGTGAGGCCACCAAAGAGGAACTCAAGGCTCAGATGCGTCGACGATCAAAGGGCCAACTCGAAACCCCTGTCGATTTGTTGAATGGCAACCGCAGGCTCCCTTTTGATGAAATTTACACCCTATTCAAGGACATCACATCCGGCGTGGCATATCTCCACGCAGCCAACTACATTCATCGCGATCTCAAACCAAGTAACTGTTTGCTCCATCGTGAGGGCGGGAGAACGACCTGCCTCATCAGCGATTTCGGTGAAGTGCAGCCCGAAAATGTCGTCCGCAAGTCGTCAGGCACTACCGGAACCATCTCGTACTGCGCTCCCGAGGTCCTCAAAATGGATGTCTCCTCAGGTCGATACGCAAACTTCACCACAAAGTCGGATGTCTTCTCGCTTGGTATGATTCTCTACTTTATGTGCTTCGGGAGACTTCCTTACCAAAGCGCGAATGCTCTGCAAGAAGAACTCGAAGATGTAGATGAACTTCGAGCCGAGATCACTCACTGGCAAGGGTTCCAGGATGAACGCCGTGAGCGACCAGATCTTCCCTCGAAGCTCTACCAGCTATTGAAAAGACTGTTGTCTCTCAACCCTGGCGAAAGACCTAGTGCCAATGAGGTTCTCAAAGCCATGCGAGGCGAGTCAATGACCTTCGAGAATGGTGCAAGTCAGGAGCCTGCACCAAATCTCGGGATCGGAACTCGCATCCAGAATCTGGACTCGCCCGCCCCCCCAAGCACGCCAGTTTCAGGTGAGTTTCTTTTTCTTGTGTTATAACAAACCTACTCTTACAGTTCTACAGGCTCCCGACATCGACATCAAACATCAACCTCGGACAAGTTTGAAGAAATCAGCACATTGGCTAGGACTACTTCGAGAGACCTGTCGCCTACCAAGAGTGGCCAGAACTCTCGACTGGATCCGCACCGTCAATCTCTATCGAGACATGGTGGTTCGCAGTCCATGGTTATGTCCCGCAGCCAAGAAAGTCATCGCGGATCCTTCGTAACACCAGCCGTGAGCGTCAGCGACGCATCTGAGCACTCAGAGATGCACGAGAGGCGAAACTCTCAGAGCCCTCCACTTTTGATGCCGCCGCCCACGACCACAGCTGACGCTCTTAGACGGAGAGCAACTGTGTTTCTCATCCGATCCATGCATCTGGCAGGAGAGAACTCTGCGCTACTCAGCTATGCCCTACGCCTCGGCTTATTTGGCATTAAAATAACCACTCTCACACGGCCCTGCTGGCCACTCATGGTCCAACCGAACGTAGGCATTCCACTCGTCTGCGTTGCAGCGCTAGATCTTGGCTTACCGCAAATGACGAGCTATTCTCCTGCCCTCAGGCAAGGCCACGGAGATTACTTCACAAGTGGTCCACGAGCGTGGGGCTTAGCCATGAGCCTTCTCCTTTTGCTCCTTCATTTTATAGTGCTATGGGTTGCTTCAGGCTGGGCGACGCTGTGTGCCACAAACGAGCATGATGTTTGGGCCGATGGGCCATGGTAGCGTGACTTGAAAAGTTGTAGTGATGCGAGATGATGTTTATATGTGAATCAATGAAACCGTTTGGCCTGCTGATGCGTGAGGAACGGAACGAAGCATACCAGAGATCGTTTGGTGAAACATATTGGTTCATGAAAGTAAAGCGACAATGGTATGAAAGAACTGATGGCGGAAATGCTTGAGAATGACGGCGGTCCAAAAAGGCCCAAGAGAAAAGTGTTTATTAAAACAAAATAGAAAGAAGGTTGACCTCGCCATGATACCATACGCTCTCCCAAGATTATCAACACCGAATGATACAAACCCAACTGCCATGCCCTTAACTACCTAACTTAGATCTTCCTCAAAGACTTCTGCGTCAAGATCCTCCGTCTATCCATCTCCCTATTCGCCAACTCACTGCTCCTACTCTCTGGTGCAATGCGCTGACCGTGGGTCAAACTCCCAAAGCCAAAGTCAGGCTCACCACCAAGACTGCCGAAGATATCTCCAATGTAGTTCTCTGCTCTGATTCCATCCTTGAATGTTGTGTCCCAATCTTCGATGATGCCTTTGACGATCTCGATGCCTGCGTTGAAGATATTCGCGATGGCGATTGAGAAGCCATTCTGTTTGGCGGCGGTGAGATGATCTAGGTCGGTGTAGTCAGGAGGAGGACGATCAAAGTTGGAACCTGCAAGGGTTAGCGAGATGATTAATAGGGGTTATGGAAGAGATCACCTGTTCTGCAGATCATGACTCTTGAGAAGTCGCAGATCTTTGCAATCGCTGCTCTGACGAGGACTTCTAAGATTGCATTATCTTCCTGAGCACTCATGCAGTAGACGCCAGTGCCATTGGTCCACACTTTTGTAGTATTCTCAAAGGACTCGGAGAGTCTACTGCCAGAGTAGTATACATCACTCGTAGCAGTGTCACACTTGATGACTGATGGAGGTTGAGAGGCACTTTTATATGTCTCGCCCATTCGGCGGTAGAGTGCGCGGTACTCCTTTGGTCCATTGGCATCTTCCAGCTGAGCCTTGGAAGCGAGTTTGTATGCTGCATCTTGAAGTTGAGCGTTGAGTTCAAAGACTTCAGTGCCATACGTTATAAAAGGCTGTTGGTAAGGCTGGTCACGGCCATATGAGATATAGCCTGTTGGCCAGCCTGGAGGAAGAGATCGTACATCAATCTCATATTGTAAAGCAACCTGAACTGAATAACGAGCGATGGCAACTGAACCAAGAGTACCATACTTGGGATTCACACCAGCTATACCGGCGACCAGGAAGTAGGTATGGCGAAAATCAAACTTGGGGGAGAGCATGAGAGCCATGAGTGAAGCAGCGGAGTTAATCTCCCCTTCGCCGATAGTGACATGGCATATGCTTCCATCTTCAGTGCAGGTAGCGCAGGGGAAGAGCATGGATAGGCCAGGGGCATGAATAGTTTTGGAGGAGAGTGTGCCTAGATTTGAGTCGGGAAGGCGTTCGTGCCAGACTGCAGCTTCGGGCGACCACTGTTGCATGGTGTTAGAGAAGTAGTATGAGATAGGGGAGGGGGCATACCATTGAGATGATCATGACTTTGGGAGCAAATACTTCATCGTCTCGCGTATTCAGTGGACGAGGTGAAGCTGTTACTAGAGGCAAGAGGACGAACTGAAGAAAGAGTGTAAGTAAAGCTCTTGGTAGCTCCATGGTTGATAGTCTTGAGTTTGTTTGAAGACACCACTCAAGACCGAGGGGGAAGTCAAGGAGCTTTATCTCTGAATCGCATCCAGACAATCTCAAGACTTATACAAAGAAACATGTTCGAGACCTTCAACACCGAACCCGTTTCACAGATCCAAATCTGTCAAAGGCCGCCATGTGGATTCAATGTCTCGTCACCCCGAATAAAGATTCAGAGCCCAGAAGGAGAATACCCAACGGGTATCCAGCAACGGATGTCGCCCTCTCCAAGGCAAACGACAGCAGCGAGTCATGTCGAGGGATTCTGGGACAAATCGGAAGAATGGAGGACAGCGACGGGATCTTTGATGCGGGAAGTTGCTTTGTTTGGAGCATCACGTCCGTCGGATAGGGCAGCTCTGAGGTGTAGGTTCTTTCTCCTGAGGCTGTTTAGAGAGCAAGCTCAGGGGTAGTGAAACGAAACAGAGCTGGACTGGATACGACACCATGTGCTCAATGTTTGGAGGTCGAAGCGAAAGACAGCGCCATGTCTTTGATTCAAGCTTAACATCTAACGACTTGGCATGTCTCTACCGCTGACGTGAATCTATATTTTCTGTATTGTGTCACTCTGTGCAAACAGTCTCGATGGGGAAGTTTGTCGAACAGCGTCGTGCAAATATCCCGGAGTTGATGTGAAGATTCTTGTGGAACTGGTATGTCTGGAGATGTTGATCTGGGAATGCATGTCTCGGCCGGCAGGGCGCTGAAGCGATCGGGGGAAGAGAGGGGGTTATTAATTGGACAGACGAGACGAGATTGGTTTGAAGTGAAGGATACGGTATTCTATGTTCTGGCTTTATAGGTGGAAAGTGATAGGATGTCTTGACCACTGAATTGGATCGTGCAGTGTGGAATACAAATGTTACGGAAGAGAGTATTAGGAGCAGTCACGAGCATAAATTGACTTGTGCTCTTGTGTCATTTATTGATGGTTTGGGATAGAAGGATGAATTGTGAGATGTGAGGCTGTAGGGACAAAGCGACACGGTGAGATGGAGATTAGTCTTGGTGTAGTAAGTCTGTGCTCATTGCACGTGGGTTGTGTCTGTACTTGTTGCTTTTTTCGACCAAGATGGAGTTACTCTTGAGTTTGTGCCGTTTGACTTTTTCGTTGTAACGGGCGGGCTTGACTGTTATCAACGGCTTCAATCGTGCCCGTTTCATCGTGGCTAGCCATTCAACATCTGAATATCGCCTTATGTAACTGAAAGTCTAATTCAACTCAACCACAACAATTACTCCCAATTGTACACAGACAAAGAATATCATGTAGTTCTGGGAACTTAGCCACCCAATAATATGCCCTCTCTCCAACCTCCTATCGCAGCTCATCATCTCGGTTTATTTCTGGATCCCAAAAAGTCTGGGCATCTACGGGGCCCTCGGGGTTATCAGATGTGCCCGGATCCGAGAATCAGATTGATCTGGTTCTTTGATAAACTGTAAATGTCATCGGCTTGAGTCAATTATTCCAGTTTTTCTAGAATTGTTATGATACTCGCATCATCTGACTCGTTGGTAGATCACTTGGGGAAACCTTGGCAGAGGCCAAACTTGACGATACGACTGTTGATTATCTTGGCGTGGTTTTTTCTGTGTTTTCGCCAAGAGAAATTGGGTTGCCTCTTTTTTATTACTCAGCTAGAGACGGACAAGGAAGGTCAAGGCCCAGGGGGCCGCGTGTAAGGTTTGGATTGAGGCTGGGGCTCTTCTTTTTCAGCAGGGCACTGTGCATACATGATCTGCCTCATTCCTCGTTATTTCCTAGTGTTTCAACTCTTAATTCAACGACGTTTCTTTGAGAGTCTCTGCTTCAACACCAGAGGCTGCTGCTGTGATGACGACGACAATGACACACACCCGTTGCCCAAAAAAGCTTCAGTCTCTCTTAGCACAAACGACGTTGCAGCCAAGACGACCGCCAAGACACGATAGCAGCAGCACCAAGCATTTTCAGGATTACCTAGCCCCCCCTAGAGTCTCGGCCCTTCCGAGATGATGGGCAGTGACAATATCAGTTCCCAGAGTTTCCCCGGTCCTCTGTAAGGCGGACCAGTTACAGTGGGTTAGCGACGTGTCGCTGCTGATTGTTACTGGATATGGCGTATTTTCTACTCAAGGCGGACCGCCCGGGGACCCCCAGACCAGAACTGAGCAGAGTTGACTGTTACGCCGCCACAGAATAGAGATTGACCTGCCAAGCACCACTCACAATCAACTCTGCCCGCCAGAAGGTCATTTCCCAGTGGAGACTTTTCGTCCAGGTATGACGAGTTTCTCTTTAAGGTTCTTTATTTTCCTGCTGGTCCTGGCTGACTCTAACGCTTTCGGGCTACAGTCTTGTAAAAGCCTCCCCCACGCTAGAGCTTGAGCATGATTTCAGTGCTTCCTCCACAATCAATCAACCGTCCCGTCCCCTTCCAACCGTCTTCGATCCACCACTGAATCTTCGTCCTCTTTTCTCCTGTTTTTGTTTTCAATCAACCTTTCTCTGTGGCTCAGTGCCGTACCAGGTTTTCTGGATCAACGGCTGCTTCGCGCTCACAAACCTGTAACACAGATCCCCATTGATGGACGACATCACGAGTATTCCTGATTCACGCTATGGCGGCTCTGGCGAAGGGTCCAACTCCAACTCCAACTTTGACGCTGGTAGTCACGACCAGCCAAAGATCGATAACACGATGAATTCTCAACCCGACCCTCACGACGTCGACCCGCCGTTCGATTTGCACGACGACGAACATGTTCAGGGCAACAACTTTGCTTTCACTCCGTCTCAGCTACATCGACTCCTGACCGCCAAGAATATCTCCGCTCTGCGCGCGTTTGGAGGCTTGTTGGGTTTAGCCGCTGGCCTTCGAACCGATATCTCAGCAGGATTGAGCGCCGACGAAACAACATTGGACGGTACTGTCACTTTGGATGAAGCTGTAGCCTCTGGTAGCCTTGAACGACCGCCGGTTCTATCGGCAGCATCCCCTCCCCCGTCGCCGCCGTTGTTACACAATGGGTTGTTCGAACATCGCGATAACCACTTTGTCGACCGAAAACGAGTCTTTGGGGATAACCGCCTTCCGCAAATAGCACAAAAATCTTTCTTCAGACTATTATGGATAGCATTCAATGATAAACTTATCATTTTGTTAACTATTTCTGCTTCCATCTCGCTCGCTATTGGTATCTACCAGTCTGTCGACAAGTCGATAGGCGCATCGCGTGTTGAGTGGGTAGATGGTGTGACAATTGTGGTTGCGATCCTCGTCATCATCATCGCAAGCGCCGCGACCGATTGGCAGAAGAATTACAAGTTCAAGAAGGTCAATGAACGAAAGCAACAGAGGGACGTAACGGTGATGCGCTCGGGTAAACTCCAGCGCATCCCTGTTCAAGATGTTGTTGTCGGTGATCTTTTGCACCTTGAGGCTGGCGATATTGTTGCCGTGGATGGTGTTCTTGTGCAAGCTTCGAGTCTGCAGATGAACGAGTCTTCGATCTCGGGAGAGGCTGATCTTGTACACAAGACAGTACCAAGGCCAAACCATTCAGCTACATCACGAATTGACCCCTTCATTCTCAGTGGAACCACTGTCGCGCGCGGTGTTGGTTCCTATCTCGTTACTGCTGTTGGTGTCAACTCAACCTATGGCCGTATCCTCATGTCGTTGAGAGACGACGTCAAGGAGACACCACTCCAGGCGAAGCTTGGTCGTCTTGGCAAGCAACTCATTGTTATTGGTGCCGTTGCAGGTTCCGTCTTTTTTCTTGTCCTTTTCATTCGCTTCATGGTCACTCTCCACACCGTTACTGGTGGGCCATCTCAAAAGGCGGAAGACTTTTTACATATTCTGATTCTGGCCGTCACGGTCGTCGTCATCACTGTCCCAGAAGGCCTGGCGCTCAATGTGACCGTTGCACTGGCCTTTGCCACGAAGCGTATGCTCCGAGATAACAACTTGGTGCGGTTGATCCGATCGTGTGAGATTATGGGAAACGCGACTACCGTTTGCTCCGACAAAACTGGCACCCTCACACAGAACAAGATGACTGTCGTGGCTGGACGTGTGGGCTTGGAGTCTTACTTTGATGATACCGACCTGGTCGTTCCGGATCCCGATTCGTCCATGTCGCGTGCCTCGACTATCAAGTACGACAGTTCGATTGACATGGCAAAGTCACTCTCTCCAGAATGTCGGCGGTTGATCAAGGACAGCATCGCTCTCAACTCCACAGCCTTTGAGAATGACGACTCGGGTACCGCTACTTTTATGGGTTCAAGCACTGAGACTGCTTTGCTACACTTTGGCCGTCAACATCTCGGTATGAACAATTTGGCTGAGGAGAGGGCCAACTGCCCCATTGTTGCCATCCTCCCTTTCGACTCATCCCGAAAATGGATGGCAGTCTTGGTCAAGATTAACGAGGATCGCTATCGACTTCTTGTCAAGGGAGCTGCGGAAGTTGTGTTTGAATATTGTGCTTTTGTTGTTTTGGACCCGACATTCAGAGTACCAATTGCACGACTCTCGGAGAATGACCGTGCAAGCTACCGTAACACCATCGAGGACTACGCCAACAGGATGCTCCGACCTGTCGCCATTGCATATCGGGACTTTAGCGCGCAGGATATCTTTGATGGCCCAGACGACGACCCCGATAACATTAACCTAGAATGGCTGGCCTCTGGTATGATCTTCATTGGTGCCTTTGGCATTCGTGACCCATTGCGCCCAGAGGTTGTGGAATCAGTTCGTCAATGTCAGGCTGCTGGGGTGTTTGTTCGTATGGTTACAGGTGACAACTTCTTGACCGCCAAGGCTATTGCAACAGAGTGTGGTATCTACACAGCTGGCGGCATTGCCATGGATGGACCGACATTTAGAGACTTGACACCTGAGCAACTTGATGCTGTTATCCCACGATTGCAAGTCTTGGCTCGTTCAAGCCCTGAGGATAAGCTGCTTCTTGTAACACACCTGAAGCGCATGAATGAGACGGTAGCTGTTACCGGTGACGGCACGAATGACGGTCTGGCATTGAAGGCGGCGGATGTCGGGTTTGCTATGGGTATCCAGGGTACTGAAGTTGCCAAGGAGGCTGCATCTATCATTCTTCTCGACGACAACTTTGCTTCTATCGTCAAGGCTTTGGCATGGGGTCGAACTGTGAATGACTCCGTCAAGAAGTTTTGCCAGGTAAGATTATTGACCATTATGGCCAGACCTTTAGCTAACCAAACGATAGTTCCAATTCACCATCAACATCACCGCAGGTATCATCACCGTCGTTTCCGAGCTCGTTGGCGACGCTGTGTTCACCGTCGTTCAATTGCTTTGGATCAACTTGATCATGGATATCTTTGCCTCTCTTGGTTATGCTACCGATCACCCCTCGCCCGATTTTCTCAAGCGAAAGCCCGAACCCCGTAATGCTTCTATCATTTCCATCACTATGTGGAAGATGATCATTTGCCAAGCCATCTACCAGCTGATAGTAGTCTTTGTTGTTCACTACGCTGGATGGGATCTCTTCAACCCCGACACTGAATTTGAGATCGAGAAGCTCCAGACATTGGTGCTCAACATCTACGTCTGGATGCAGTTCTTTAACCAACACAACTGTCGTCGCGTGGACAACAAGCTGGATATTTGGTATCAAGGCTTTCTGCGGAATCCTTGGTTCATTGGCGTTCAACTTATCACTATCGCTGGCCAGTTCGTAATCGTTTTCAAGGGAGGCGAAGCATTCGACACAACCCCCCTTACAGGTGCCCAATGGGGATGGAGCTTGCTCTTCGGTGTCATGTCAATTCCACTGGGAGCTTTGATTCGACAAATTCCTGACAGGCTAGTCCAAAGTCTTTTCAACTTGATCGCGGATAGTTGGCTTGCAATTTGGCGACCGACTCGCGCACTTCTGTCAAAGGCTTTTAGCTGCTTCAAGCGTAAGAAGACCGATGATAAGGAAGCTCAACAACCAGAGCAAGAAATGGGCCCCGTTGAGAACATCCTTCATATGATGCACTTGACCCACGAGCCCGATGAGGATGAGACACCCATGACGCAAGAACAGCGTGAAGCAATGGAGCGATCAGACCAGACACGAATGATGAAAGAGAAGGAAAAGAAGAAGCGAGATATCGACTTGAACGGCCTCGTAGAAGCGGCCAGGCTAGGAAAAGAGCACAAAGGTGCCATTTTGGAGATTCACCCGAAGACACTCAAGGACGACCCAATTCTAAGGACCAGTAGTGGTAAAAACAGTACGCTGCCACCAAGCCAAGACGCCGAATTTATGAAATTCGTCGCCATAAACACACGACGGCCTCGACCGCCGAGACGAATAAATCCTCGAGCTCCGGCGCGACCGGCTCAACGACGACAGCAAGAGCAGAAGAGTTCCTGGAGACACCATGTTTCCTGGGAGGGACTACTCAGATCTAAGAGACGATAATGAGCACGTTTTTTGTGCGTTCATACATAAATGATATTTTTCAAGAGGAGGGTATATAGTAGACAGGTCGTCAAAGGGAAAGACCTGGGTTTTTGTAAATGACAGATTACGACGTTATGACAGATAAAGGGATTCAAGATACCAATATACAGGTCGCTTTACTAGGCCATAATAACAACGCTTCCATCCCAAATTTTTGCAATATCCAATTCCAAATGCCTTGATAGTGATCTAATCCGTTCCGTTTGTGCCCATCTCGTTAAATCATAAAAACCTTTTTATCGTGTGCTCATCCTGTTTTGATGATGGCTTCCTCAATCGCACTCCCAATCTCGGACCTCGGTATTCCCGGCCCCCGCATCAGACAAAGCGATCTCGTAGCGAGCGACTTTATGAGCGCTGGTATACTCACCCGCACCGTAACAGGACCAGATTTTGGCTCTGTGGGAAATGAGAAACAATTGACGAAGCTCCAGCTCTCGGGTTGTTTCGGTACAGCGTGTCCAACATTCGGCATCGGCGAGTTGTTCAGATTGAGTTCCATAGTTTCAGCATCTAAAACCCTGGCACCAAGTGCGAGCAGTTGCTTCTCGACTCCAACAACGCTGAAGAATCGTGTGAAGTGGTCGATGCGTGTTCCAGCCGGTTGTGTAGGCCACGGCCATTCGATATCCTCCACCGTAGAAGGGTTGAGCTCCGCGCGCGAATAAACATACTGTCCATATCGTCCATACGGCAGATCGATAACGCGATACATCTCATGTCGACCCGGTCCAATAAGCCAGCGCAGCCGTGTGAGCATCTCGTCTTTCGCACGGCCTTTGAGGGTGTTGCAGAAGAGGCGCGATTCGCAGGCTGACATTGCGTAGGGCGGCGGTGAGTTGACGAGGAGGTGGCATGCTATCGTTAGTATGTCGCAGGCGAGGCGGAATGAGAATGCTGAGTGCTGTGTGGATGAGGGGACGGCGAGATCGCCGGGTGATGCAGGGGTTGTGCCGAGCCAGCCGTTGCCGAAGATCTGAGGGGAGAGAGAGAATGTTGGTAGGTTGAAGGATTTGGCCATTGGTGGTTGGTGAGAGTTGAAGTACGGCGGCGTTGATAGTGAAGACGGTGCTGATGTCGATAAAGATGGCGGAGTAGGGGTAGACACTGAAGTCATGGCCGTTGACGTAGGCGGTGTCAGCGTCTGAACCTGAGTCTTCCTCACAGCAACAGCCATCGACCCCGAAGAATCCTCCGTCGTCTCACTCTGCTCACTCTCCGGGGATCCAGAACCAGCACGCTTCCTATCATCCCCCTCCCTCGGCATCAGCACAAGATCCTCCTCCGGCCCAACAACCTCATGCGCCAGCTCCAGAATCCTCTCCATACTCCTCCTCAAGCTCCCAACAAGATTCGGTTGAGCTTTTACTACAGCTTCAGTGGTGAGCATCTCGTCAACGAAGGACATGAAGACGGAGCTCATCTCCTCGACTACCTGCTCGAGACGACGCACGCGCTGGGCCTGTGCAGCTTCGGCGGCTTGGCGACGGCGGCGGAAGATGTTTTGGGCTTCGCGGTTACGTTCGCGGCGGGCCTGAGGGATGTAAGTGGATGTTCAATGGACCGACAGAAGGGGGATGGACCTTGAGTGCTGCATCGTCGTGATCTTGGGTGTTTGAAGATAAGCGACTTCTGCGCTTCGGGGGTGATTGCGCCGTCATTATATAAGTGGATGAAATGTGAATGTGATTATGAGGATGAGAGAGAGGCTAGAAGAGGTGAGTGAAACAACGTCAGCCCTGCGGCTTCGTGAGAGGCTGTCGGGTAAGTCGAGACTAGCTTGCGACACGAGTAGATTTGACTGTAACTAAAGAATATGGCAAACGGGGTGGCACGTGAATAAAAGAGTATTTGGTGTTTCAAGGTGGCGATGAGATTGAATTGGGGACGACGTTGGAATCTTCGGGATGTTTTGGGGGTCGCACTTCTATCCCCGTGACCCTGTTTCGGTTTAGTGGCTTATTAATCAAGCGGCGATCAAATCAATTTTCGAGGCTGACTTTAATAGGCCCACTTTAACGTTAAATCTGGGGGAGGCTCTCAACTTCATCGAGATCAAGAAGAATTAATTATATTATACAAAATATCCAAATGCCCCTGAAGATCAATTACCCCTGAAGATCAGTTAAATTCCTTCCCCCCCTCCCATATTGAATCCCCAACGACTCTGGCAAAAGCACCTCTTGCGTGTAGCAAATCATGATAGGTTCCCTCCTCAACCTTGGCACCATCCTCCAGCACAACAATACGATCAGCAATTGCCATCATCTCCTTACTATGCGTCACCACCACAATTGCCATATCTCGTCTTGACTTCTTCGCAATCTTCTGCATCGTATGTCGAATCATTTCCGCGCTCTCTGCATCTAAAGCACTCGTAGGTTCGTCTAGCACAAGAAGTCGAGGCTTGCGTACAAGTGCACGCGCGATGCTGAGACGCTGCGCCTGGCCGCCTGAGAGCGCTTGACCTCCATCCCCGACTCGAGTATTGTATCCATCTGGAAGAGTTGTGATAAATTCGTGGATACCAGCCGCCTTCGCAGCCGCTAGAATGCTTGGAAACTGACGGAGGTGCGACACTTCACTTAAGCCGTACACAATGTTCTCTGCAATCGTAGCTGGGAAAAGGAACGGCGTTTGTGGCACATATGCCATCATTGATCGGAGATGCTCCATATCGACGTGTGCATGGGAATACCCATTGAAGCTCAATGGTGGCCTCGTGCTGAGGATCTCAGTTTTGGTGGGAGAATATAGACCAAGCATCAGCGAGATCACCGTTGACTTCCCGCAGCCTGACCGACCAACAACCGCCAGAAAGTCTCCTGAATCCACCTCAAATGACACTCCTCGCAAGACTGGCCTCTCGGATCTTAACTTATATGAGAACCCGAGATTGTCCAGTCGAACTGGGAGTGGTGTTTTGGGCTTGTAGTATCCGCGAGGCTCGCTTTTGGGTACCAATGGCATGTTGGCGTACCCCAACATTTGCGCGGCGGTTGACTGGGCCATCGTGACTTGCGGTATCGTACTAAGAATACTCGTCGCTGTGCCCATGCTGAACAGAAGTAGGTTCACTACTGCCACAACCGCCGTTGCTGTGATCGCCTTCTCCGAGGCCAGAAGCACGGTTCCGTAGTAGAACACAAGTGCTGTAAGGGGGTAGTTGACTGACTGATAAAGACCATACAGTGTACTGGTGTGCGCTGCTCTCTTCCGTCCTAGACTCAGGGTGTGTCTCACTGCTTTCATATACTTCCCACCCATGTATCGTTCTAGAGTGAGAGCTCGCACAACTCGGATGTTGAGGAAGATCTCAGTCAAAGTAGCGCTCGCATCTTCTGCCCCTTTGTTGCACCGCGCCTCCCACTTCCCACTAATAATGGTATAGCCTTTGACTGCGCCCATAACGACAGGCAGCGGCGCGAGAGTGACGAGCGTGAGTTTCCACGAGATGACGAGCGCCCAAGCAACAGCAGCAATGATCATGACGGTGACTGTGATGATGATGGGCAAGAATCTGCCAACAATGTTGCGCATCTCTTCGGCGTTTCGGTCAAGACACTCGTTGATACGGCCGGGAGAGTTGCGCGATCTATCGAACCATGCTCTTGGTTGTCGGAGGATTCGTTTCAGAGCTTCGACTCGGATGGTGTTGATCCAGGCTTGTCCCACCATTTCAAGAAGATATCGACCGCCACCGGTGCAAACACCATCCACGACGGCGATGACAATGAGATAGATGGCCCACATCTTGCCCTCTGCTAGCTTGTCACCTTGCGACCACATTGCACCAAGGAGTTGCGCGAAGCAATACGCAAATGCAGGAATAGAGCCTGCCCCAACCAGGCAGGTCAGCACTCCGAAGATGAGAAGAGCCCGATGCCCACGTCCCAAAGCTGGCCAGACTGTCTTGAATATCGAAGCCAGAGGCATTGGTGGGGGGAGATCCTTAGTCTCGCTGTCTTTATCATCCACCTTGTCTGTCTGAAGCGTGTCGTTGAAGTTGGTTTGTCTGAGTCTCGTGATGCTCTTGGGACGCTCAGCCCCACCAAATACGTATTCTGGCTCGTCGAGTGACACCAGTGTGCATGATGTTTCCATACCATCCAGACTGCTGTGAGATCTCAATGCACTGTCGTGCTTCTCGTCGTAGAAGCTGACCATTGTATGGCTGTCGGCAGCGGACTTTGATCGTACAGGCTCAGGTTCGGGTACAGCTACAGTGAGGGGTTGCATCTCCCAAGCTCGAGCTGCGCGCATGCGAAAAGCGGCTGCTGTATTTGTACCTAGAGTCAATCGTGTAGAGGCGCTTGTTGGGGCTGGACTGAAAGACTCCAGATTTCCAACGACTATTTGCGAGAGGCGCGAAGCTCTGCCAGGAGGGGGAAATAGAGGAGACAGGGGTGAAAGAGGAGAGTTTGGAGAGTCGATGGTGATATCTATCGGCGTGTCTGGTTCCTCTGATGCGGTAGATGCGAGAGTGGCAAAAGTACCGCCAGCCTGCATATCCAGATCCTTTCTGAATCCTTCTTGAACAAGGGATGCATTGTCCATCACGTATACGAAGTCATCGGCGTCGATTTGCGCGACGTCATGCGTGATGATGATCGTTGTTTTGCCCCTTCGCCATGCCCTGATGGCATCCATGATGAGAACGCGGCTAACCTGGTCAAGGCCACTTGTAATCTCATCCAGGATGAGCACTGGGGGATCTCGAAGACGAGCTCTAGCAAGCGCTAATCTCTGCTTCTGTCCACCGCTCAAGTTGTATCCATCAGCGCCGACGTTGGTATCTAGACCTTCGGGAAGTCCTGCGATCGTCGATTGAAGCAATGCCGCATCACAAGCTCGCATCACCTCAGCCCGTGTTGCCCTTGCGGGGTCATGATGCCCAAAGGCCACATTCTTGAAGAAACTCTCGTTGAATAGGACACTCGATTGTTGGACCAAGGTAATGTTCTCACGGATCCATTGTCTGTCGAAGACCCGTAAGGGTTTGTTGTCGACATAAACGTCTCCACTCAGGGGCTCGTAGAAACCGACAATGAGGTTACCCAATGTGCTCTTGCCGGAGCCGCTTCTCCCGACGATAAAGGTCATCTCACCCGAAGGGAAGAAGAAGCTGGATTGATGTAGTACTTTTTGTGCCGGATTCGAAGGATATGCGAAACACACCTACAAAAGTCAGTAATTGTCGCTGCTAGCATTGACCGAACTTACATCTTTCAATTCGATGTCGCCGCTGCAACTCAACGGTCGTAAAGCTCCTGTCATTGGCTTGACAATCTCACCATTCCTCACGTTTCGAGTGATACTGGAGAGAAAGCTGCCGGCTGACATACCCTTTGCAAGGACCAACCACTGAGGCATCAGAGCCTCAATACCCTGAAATGCTGCAAGTGTTGCATAAAAAGTTGTCAAAACACTACCAGCGGCAAGGCCGTCGTTGTTGACAAGTACAACTCCATACCAAAAGCCGACAACGAACATTGCCACGACCCAGAAGGCAACGTAGCCCATCTGCAGGGCGTTACATTGCGCTTGGATCAGATAATGCTTCGCTGCAGTTTTGGCAGCCGGGTAGTACTGCCAGACCTCTTGATCGTACCCGTTGAAGACCTTGACGAGATCGATGGCTGTGATTGAAGCAACAGCGAACTTGGAAGCGACTGCGAGCTCACGCTTCTGTGCTTGAATCGCGGGCTCAAGTCGCTTTGTCGCTAGTGAGAGAACAATGGCTGAGATTGGAAGTGTGGCAAGGAGGACGAGGGTGAGTTTCCAGGAGTAGTAGAGGGCGATGCCGAGGGAAGCGATTGAGGTGATGATGTCTCCGACGAGAAGGCCGAGAACCTGGGAGGATGCGAGTTGAAGCTCACGAGTTTGTCTATCATCTGTTAGTCATGCGTGAGTATAGAAGAGGGATACCTACGTCTGTATTCTGATGAGAAGACTTGAGATGCCTTCGGATTGAGAGTCAAACCAGGCCATGTCCTTGGAGAGGAGGCTTGTAAATATATCTTGTCGAACACTGCATGCTTGCAACTCCCCAAATATGACCCAGAGTGCAAGGAATGCTGTACTTGCGATCCAATTGCCAACACCTAGTCCTACAAGGACAAGCGCCCATCTTCCCACCTGCGAAAGAGCCTCATCTCCACTGAGCGATCCATCCCCAAAGCCCGCGATAATATCGAAGACCTTTCCAAGAATGACCGACAGAACAGTTTTGAAACCGGCTGAGAAGCCAGCCGCAAGCAATGCAGCGATTAAAGCGCCAGAGTGTGATCGTCTAGTAAAGAGAAAGAGTTGTTTCCACGATGATTTAACGTCTTGTTCCATTTTTGAAGTATAGAGAAATTGAGTATCATGTTGAGATCAAGGGGGAAACACTTGAAGAAGTGCTCGAAGTAATTGAGGCGACATGGCGATACGAAGTGTGAGTCCCAAGTGTTTGGGCGACAAAGAACAATATCAAAGGGTCAGTGTTGTGATAGTGTGCGCGCACAGACGAGGCTGCTTAGTATTGTTCTTGTTGATATTGTTCAGCCTCCGGCCCCGCACAAAGATTATTGGCGAAAAATGCACGATGAGAGAGGGGTCGATTGGACGAATTGACTTGATTATTTTTGATAGGCTTTTGCATCGGGGTTTGGAAGGCTGCCGAGGGACCGATTGATGCTGCTGAGGGTTGTTGCCACTGTCGGTTCAACGGCTGAAGTAGCGAGAGTTCGCGAGACGAAACGATTTGCTTGAGTTGTTGGTTGGTGATTCTTCGTTTGAATGACAAATTATTTCGGGATCATCGGAAGTTGGGAGAGTACAGCACCTGTCAACTGTTTCCCTCGCGATGCTCTAGCTTGTTTGTACTCATCGTTGGTGGCACAAGGCGGGAAACGTTGTAACAGAAAACGTCTGGTGGCCTCCCACGTGAGGAGAGGGATCTCAGTCATCCCCTGAGAAATTGAGTTGCCTGTAACAAGCTGTTCATGCTTGTCCGTTATGGGAGTGCCCTGAGCTTTTGCGATGGCGGCTGATCCATCGGGAAAGGCCCAGAGAAAGACCCCGAAACCAAGCTGTACCTTCCGCAATTCGGCTGCTACGAAGCCTACCAGGTCAAGACTCTCCTCCATATCAATGCAATGAGATCCATTTGACTCGCGGTAGAATCCGTTAAGACCAGGTTCTCCTACAACGGCATAAGGCAAGCTCATTAAACCTCGTGACACGGCAACATATTGCATGGTCATGCTGAAACTGCAAGAGATAAGGTACACACGAAAGTATACATCTGCACCGGTTTCAAGTATAACTTTGGTGAACCATTAGTATCAGCCCTACCAATCAGCTTTCTGGCATGGGTTAATGTCCGTAAGTCTCCCATTACATTATGGCCATCACTTAGCTTCAAGATATCACTACTATAACGACGACCTTATCGAAGATGGCGATGGAGAGCAAATTTAGAGTATACTAACATAGTCTGAAGGCGTGGTAAGTATATCATAAATTTGCCTAAGTTTAGCTATGCCTATAATAATTTCTCAAGACCTTCTGAAGCTATCCTCCCTGCTTTCAGTCCAGAGCTTGAGTTTATGGTTACAAAGAAGCAAGCCTGAGAACCCTCACCCCCATCCTAACCTCGGTATCACCGTGCTCCATCGCCATCACCCCCCCCCAATCCCGTGTTCGCCGTGACTGATTCATCATTGACTCCACATACTTTTCCACCTTCGGGATCGAATTGAGTAGAAGAGGTAGCAATTTGTTCCTTCCTACAGCAACTCTTGTCTGCCCTATTTCTCTCTAGGGAAGCTCATACGCCTAGTCATGTGGTAGGATATAAAGCGTTGACGTGTTTCTTGAGATGAAGTTAGCTGCAATCATTATGAAGTGTCCGGGGAAAGCTCACTTGGAGATGGCTCTACACCATTTCTTCCTCACATCGCTCGGTATGGTACAATTCATGCTCAAAAGTAGCCGTATCATAAGCTTTGTTATGTTTTCGCTTCGAATATGCTTCAAAGAGTGGGAGATTTGCTGCTCCTGTGCCTCTCTTTGCCATGTACCCTGAACTCATCCTCAAGGGGCTGGACCTTTTACGGAGAAGTGAGGAGTAATCACTTAATCCGGAGTAATTCGATCATGATATTAATAAGAAACTATTTTCGTTCATAAGAGTCGCAGAAAGGGTACTTCAATAGCTGGCGCTGTCTGTAATGTGCAGTCACCTGTGATTCAAGGCTGCCGGGCCGCGTTGTGGGCTTCCGTCTGCTGTGGCTCGACTTTTCTCAATGAAGGCCTTAGATATATGCTTTTCATTTTCTGATATCTTCAGACTCGTGCAGTGTAACCATGGGTGATGTCAAAGAGTCGCCCGCAGTTATCATTGCAAGAATTTTGCCCCTGGATTTTGAATGACACTCTTAGATTTGAGGAAAGTAATAGAGGAATCAGCGAACTTATTTATTCGAATGCAAGTTTGGTATCGGGAAAGATCCTTTGGCTGTTGGGAAAGACTTTTTTTGGTTTATTTTGAGATCTTGAGGTTTGCAAGTCTTGTGGGAAAAGGAGAGATAAGGGGAGGGGAGGGTTGGGATTCTATAAGTATTTTGGCTGGCTTTTGTGACGAAGAATTAACTAAGCAATCTTTGTGTATTCTGTCTTAATTAGTGCCTTTCTGAATGAGATGGCTGCTGTTTTCAACAGGATGCTACTCACTTCGCCGATTCTTTACATCAGCACTTCGCAACTTCACAATGTTCAGGATGATTGTATCATCACTCGCCGTTGCTCCGAATGAAAGAAAAAAAGATGAACGAACACACTCTACCGCCTTATGGACCTTATGAACGTCCCCTCCGCAAGTGATGATCAGGTCTGGAGGGTGAGGAAGTTCTCATTCGACGGCAGGATCCCGGAGCACATTTTGTCTCTCCCCACGAACCTCTCGATAGGCCCGCCCTTTTCGTCTCTAGCTCTTCCGAACAGGATTTAGTTCTTCTTCATGGTCTTGCCAAAACAGCATAGTGATGTGCTGAATATCGACGCCAGCCAACACTCAAGTGTTTGTCTTGAGAAACTTTCTTTGTTGGCATCATGATCGGTGAGGTAGCGGACCTTCGTACGACGCCTGCGTGAAGATGAAATGCCCCACGTCTCAATAATATATATAGAACCATCCTAACTCTGATCTTTGTTTTCTCTTGGTATACTTATATTTTTAGCAAGGGTGCGTCTACCACCAAGAGAAAGTTCCCCTATTCTTCTTAATTGTGCTGGGGGTAGTAGGGTGCGGGAAGATCTGTCTCAGGCTCTCTTTCATGGTCAAGTTGAAGTGCCCGCACGAGGATCAGGGACTTTGCCAGAAGCCACTTGAGGAGAGGCCCCTATTCATTAGGAGGCGACAGATTTGTGTCATTCTGATACAGATCCTGGATATATGCCTAGACTCTATCGGCTCGGTTCTGCAGCAAACGACATGGTTGGATTGGTCCACACCCAACTTGACCTTCTCCTCAAGGGCGGGCAGTTAGCGAATGTTGATAAAGTCGTGTGGCGACTTATCCGTGGCCTTCACCTCCTGATTCTTTGGCTCAGACTTGAAGGTAGAGGAAGCAGACGTTTCCACCATTTCACTCGGCTTTGCTACCCCGATATTTGCCATGATTGCAACATACAATGGATGTTTGAGCAGTAGAGGTCTGGGTATAGTTCGGATGACAAGATGTCAAGCTCAAGGCGATCGGCTGGCAGGCCTTACGCCTAGAAGACAGGCCGGATTTCGCTGGAGGTCATGCTTGCCCCTGACCCGCTCGGAGGCACAGCAACGATGATGCCAAGTTTGCCGAGCGGCATCATCTTGTAAACCTCCATGAGGCTGTCAGGATTGTCTATGACCGCGGCATATGTCCCCGCGAGGCCATGGACTTTGGCTTCCGTTCATCCCTGGCGTTGGTATTGGGATGGCGCTTGCCACCCGACGTAATAGGGTATTACACTCCAACAGAACAACTCAGTTGCCGCCGACATTTCCACCAGCATTGGCAATAGGGTCAGGTCCCCTGGCATCCCCTGCAGCTGCGACCTTTCTCTAGTTCACCTGTTGAGGTGTTGAGATAGGGGAGTTTGATGCTGGCGGCGGAACGGTACTGGAGCCACTCAAGATCAAAGAGGAATCGCATCGAACCCGTATCTTCGATCGAAAATTCTTCGCAGAACCATAACAGATCATCAGAGCTGCCTGTACATTGACAAGATGAGCACGTCCATCCCGAATCTCATGGTGGAGGCGTTCATGACAATGAAACATGCTTGATGAGTCTATTGCAGCTCCATCTCGTTTCTCTCATCTGGTGGTACGTGTATATTATAGTTGCGAAGGCTCCGTAAACGTTTAATCTGATCTGGAGGGTTAGTTATGTGAGAATGGAAAAGGACCACGAGCTTACTTGATCAGGTAATGCAAGTTCTGTTTCTCAACGTCTCCTATACCTATAGGAAGGGCCTCTCGAAAGTCCGTTGCAAACGTCCCAGTTTCTATATATTTTGAGATATTGCAACGTATATATATTGTCCGGCTTCTTGCCGGGAAGATGGTTCGCCATTCCTCATCATCCCGTCGTCCTCAATGATCTGCTGTAGCTTCACAATTTCCAAGATTGTCGTAAAGACAATTCCGGCATTTCTTTGGGTCTCAAGGAAGGTTTTCAAATGCGCGAGGACTTCGTGTAGCTTTCCAACTCCCGAGTGCCTAGGGACAACTTCGCCGTTCTCGTCAGTTGCGATTCCGATGAGGGTTCCTACGGGCATCTGATCTCATCCGACCAGCACGGTTTGTTGTGATCGATGTAATGCTCGGTTTGGACGAGCCGCTCATCTGAGGAATAGCCTATTCTTTTTATCTTACAGGCTGTCTTTTCGGGCGAGGAGAAAACACAGTGTCGTTTTCTCTTCAAACCTCTTGACTCAGTCAATGGGATAGTTTACCTCTGAGTTGGGAGAGGATTGGGCTCGTTGTCGGGTACTCTAGGGTGCCATCGAGCTTCGCCGGAGTCTTTATAGTCCGTCTCGTGAAGAACTGCCGCAATAGGGCCACGGCTTGGACAGCTTGTTGCTCGTTCTAAAGGTTGCCTCCATTCTCATTACGATCCACACGGCCCATGTCACCTCTGCTGGGTTAGTTTTCCGGAGTTTACGCCCACTAGCATTGAGGCGGTTTATATATAGAACTATGCAACAAAGACTCATGGCACCAGATAGCCAGTTCTCCACTAAATGCTTTGCTTCTTGTGTAGATATGGAGAATGTTGAAACCTGAGCAGCAGCGGCCAGGCTGCATCGCAGAGCTCATCCGAGAGAAGTCACCTCTACCCTGTGCTCTCCCCAATGTCTACTCAGGGTCGCTTTGTATTTGCGATTTGATGGATCTTGTGAAGGTCCAACGTCGCATACCCCTCGTGCATAACCAAGATGAACTCTTCCAGGTGTGGGAGCACGCTGCTGGCGAGGTAGACGGCGCGAACGGCGTTGAGCACGAAAGGATCGTCGAAGGGAACACGCTTCGACACCTGCATCATACCCAAGATGATGATCAGGTTGGTGCTAGAGGCATCCGCTCGAGCACACTGAGAATGAGTAGATCACCATTGCTGAAGTGGGACAAATATCTATATAACAAGAAGGCAAGACTGATTGGTGTATACAGCCAACCTGAAGCTGCTTAGGAGTTGGTGCTCGGTTATCGTGAGCTCAACGAGTCGTCGCGAGAATGGCGATATAATCTACACCCATAGAACAGTCAGTACATACGACCATAGGTAGTGGAAAATACGGGATCCCGTCTGCTCTCCCATAGTCAAGCCACTAACCGGCGGATTAGTAGTTGGGTCGGTGACGACCAGCGAATCCCCGCTGTTGTATGTTTTTGCTTACCTGACTTTTTGTTTTCCTGTAATTATAAACTTACTGACTGACCATTGTTTGTCGCTGCCGATGATGGGAAAGGTGGTTGGGTGGTTCATGGTACTCCTCGCAAAACCCGCGCTTAAAAAATGCCATCGCCAGGTGAATTTCGCCAATGGTGATGTTTCGGCTCAAACTGGTACTTCTAGCACGTCGGTATGCTATGGTCCTTGAGTCAGTGCGGTTTGGACTCTCTTTTATATAGTGGTGCCATTGAAGCATAAACTTATTCCAAAGAATCCCACGGACCATTGGAAGTAGACCATGAACTTCTCTTTCAGTACCGGGACTTGGAGGGATTGGTGTGACAGAATGCTTAACAGTGTACTCTAGTGGCACAGATAGTAGCGGCCTACTTCGGTTTCGTCCTCAAGTGGTGGCAGCGGGAAAATGTGCCGGAAATGCTCAAGTGACTGCGGTGGGAACCCAGGTAAAAGAGTCAAGATCCCTATGTCGTTCCAGGAGTTGTACAGCGGCGTTGCTGTGAGAAGAAATGCGTGGCTAAGTCGAAGCATGAACTGCTTCGCGAGACACAGCACATCATCTCGTTATCGTTTGGGTCCTGTGACACTGCGAACCACAGCAAAGGGGCTGGCAGTAATGTTGATCAACCCCAAATCAAAATGCGGACTTATCTTGTATGCCGGAGTTCGAAAGCTGAACTGATCCTCTCCAGGTCGCAAAGTTGTATATTGGGGGTGTCGATGTTGCCGCTTTAAGTTCTCGCCTCGGGCAGCAAGACATTTCATATGGGCTACGATGATATCTGGCCCTCGTTCTCCTCTGTCGACCCCGAAAAGATGGAGGGAATTGTCGAATATATAACATGGCATCGAGCACTTGAAGTGCGCGTATAAGGTAAGCGTGATTTTGATCGACGGTCTCGTCGACTTCAACGCCCTGTTCTTTCACGAGTGTCCTAAATGAGGATCTTTTATAATATACGCTTGTGTGACATCTGTCTTGAGTTCTTTCAGGACCCTCAAGATAGGTCTTCGGGCACATTCCTTTCCCGTTGGTTGCATTTCGAGAACTCCCCATTGTAATGCTCTGGGTTTCATCTTGGATATCTCGTCGTAACACCCATTCCGATCTTCCTCTGATATTGCATGTCTGCTAGCGTCAAAAGCCGTAGGTGCTGCATATCATCGTTTCCCTCGACCCTGCAGCGCTTGGCCATTGAATGATGGTCGGACGATCCAAGCAGTCTATGTACTCTCTACCTAAAGAAAGCTCATCTCATATACCTAGCCATAGTTGAAATGGGCCGGGCATCTGGATACGATGCCAGTTTTTCGCCGCAATATATATAGCCATGGGGAGGATTGGCATAGCTTGGTGAACCCGAGTTCCAGCATCGAGATCGTCTGTGGTCATGTGTATGTCAAGTCTGTCTCCATGATTGAATGACCGCTGTGCACATTATCTCATGTAACAGCATCTCAGACAGACCCTCCATAAAGCCCATGAGGGGTGTTTCTTCTATGGCAGTCAAGAAGTTGTTGATGGAGAAGGCTAGCACGTACCGGGCCTGGTGCTGCAACATCTGGTCCCTCCATTTGGATTCCGGAGATATGCCACAATCGGGACACCATCGATAGGGGAACGACAGCTTTGATCTCAACGATCAGTCTAGTTAGAGGCTCTGCATTGTCCATTGATAAAGGTCGCTCAAACCGGGATGGAAGCCCTGGCGAAGGGTGTATATATGTATATGGTCAAGTCGAGAAAGTATACTAGGGACTGCTTGGCGGTCCACGTCATATGTCTTTGTGCCCATTTCCGGGTGACATCCACAAGCCGCGGCTTTGGCGAACTCGCCCATTGAGTATGGCCATCTTCCATGTAGGTCTTTGCCTGCAATCTTGGCTTATGGCTCCCATAACGACATACATGTAGATGAGAGGAGAAGATGAACTTTTGCCACTCCGAGGAACCAGCCACGCCAGTCGGAGAAATTGGCGTCGTCATCCTCGCGGCCAGTTATAGTCTAAGATCAGGCCAAGGTGCAATGCCAAATGTCTGGCAAAGGGACTACAGTCCTTCTTTTGACTATGGTCTGTGTTTATGACGTGACAATTATCAGAGTTGAACAGTTGATATTCTGCTCATGTCAGTTCGTCGTTCCCTAAAAGGTGATCATAGAACTCACATCTATGAGCATCTCATCCAGGAGATAAGGCCGATTGCGACGCTCCCTAACGTGGGGGTTTGGTGGTATCCTTTTTGTTTCACATCTCATAGACTGTATTTTCTCTTGGCAAGTGTTGTTTTGAGTCCTGGTTCAGCACGCTGGGACGTCGCCTTGCATCCATAGCAGCATCATATTTCCTTCTTAGAGCCTAAGCTGAGAGCTATGCCGACACTCTGGCGGACGCTCAGAGGCATTTGTACCGGGCACATAGTCGGGATCTAGATCATCTCCATGCTTTATGGGTATTCGAAGATTCTCCAAAAGGGAACCCCGGGGAAGAATGTATATAGAGCTTGGGTCATTGTGTCTTTCGCTCCGAACTTGGCCTTCCAGCTCTTGCTGACAGTAAGGCAAACATGATAGTCATCAAATTCGAAACACTTAGTGTCAACGACGGAACCGGCTCTCGAACAGGATGGGCGTTGATGGCTACCACAGTGGTATCTGGTAATAAATGACGCTTGCTCTTCTTCCTGTCCTGGACCTTGCAGCGGAAATGATAGGCCGAGGCTTAGGGTTAACTTCTTGAACTAATATAGTGATATCGTCTTTGAGCTAGCTGATACAGTTGGTATCTTGGATGATGTTTATATATACCCCAACACCAGTATAGCTGAGTGAAGCAAAATATCGGTCCTCGAGATGATTCGACAGCGGCAATGAGAGCCTGTGCATTTTTACCAGCTTCTACCTCGATAAATCGACAGCCCGCTCAAGATGTTCGGAAGTCCAGTGTAAAGGCGAAGCTTGGAACTGTTGGTTTTCCACATTCAATGCACGAAGTGACTTCTTCGTGAAGCCTGACATGTTGCTCCAGTTGATTGGGTTTAACAGAGAAAGTGTAGTGAGGCTAGTTCGTTCATCTGGCCCATGGTATAGTATAATGACCTCAGTTGTTAGTCAGGGTGTCCTCAGTGAGAGACTGTTCGGTATTCTGAGGCGTCAGTCGTCTCAGAGAGCCGACTCATTTAGATACAGAGTGGCTGGCATCGAGTACCCAGTGTTTCTGCATGCCGGGGAAATATAGTAGTATTTCCTCTGAGGTTGGTTAAATATATAATCTGGTTAACAATGAGAAGCTCGAGAGCAACGACAAGGGTCAATGTCCGCCAGAACAGTCATATGCCCCAACCGATTTAGTTGAAAGGGGAGTATCAGCTTCCAGATGAAGCTGGGCATGCTATATAAAGGCCGATTACTTGAGATCCGCGGTAGGTATGCCGAGAGGGTTGGTCAGGGATTGGGGGATAGGTCTGCGGTTCTGCAAGATGGGGAACTTGACATATGAATTCGGGGGGAAGCTGAAACCCCCAGTCCTGGCGCCCTCCACCAGGAGAATTGTTCGCAATTCTCGATCTAGATATCTTCTCGACTCCCTGAAGGGTACTCTGGGCTACCAGGCTCATGCAAATGC